>JASANN010000571.1:311101-365583 GCA_031762395.1 Calameuta pygmaea
TCAAAAATGTTTCAGCAATAGGTTTTTTCAATAGTTCTAGAGAAGTTCTGTAGTTCCTGGTCTCGTTCTAAGGGTTGCTCTAAGAACCAGCGGAAAGGTAACGGAGAACCTCTGCCCGCCAAGCTGGAGGCTCGTGTTCACGTTTCGCTCGGCTGCGACGGAATTCGCATTGTCGACGGAGGCGATGATCACAAAATTCTACTTCCAGACTGGTCGCTACGATTTAGCGCCATGATTTTGGTATCGCCTAAAGTCGTAGCGTTGTGTATCTCCCTACTCATCTGTGCCTGATACTCTTTAGTCTTCAGTCGCTGAATCTGCCGGGTAACAAAGAAATAAAGAGCAAATATGACTCACAAAATTGCATCTTCATGAACCTGAGGTTATAGAAACGATGAAGAAAATTTTTTACCTGAATATTTTCCTGATAAACATTAAATAATAATTCTAAATATTCCATGAAGTTTCCGAATTTTTTGTAGATACCTCGAAAAGAGGCGATTCCCCGAAGAAAGAATTACTTCCCTGAATCCCATTGAAAATTATAATTATCGCTCTAGTTTATTTGAGATTCGTGATTGCTCGGTGTTAATTGTGCTATGAAATTATTCAACAGATTATTCGTTTAAGAATTGATTGTAATTATTGAAAATAATCATTTTCCTGTTTCAAATTTTCAAAATATATATGAACCAGGAATCTTTGCTTAATAAATAACCTATGTTATACCATAGGTTATACATATACAGGTCTCATAATTTTTGTAAGCTGCCTTCTCTTTTGTTTGCAAATAAATTCAGGCTAACCTCGTGATACAATGATTTTCTATTTTTCATGGTACTATGAGTGACAGACAAATAGAATCCTTATATTCAGGTGCACCTGCGAAGTCCAGGGTAGTTAAAACTCATATTCGCATATCGACTACTTTTTCGGAGAGATGGAAAACAATATTTAGCTGCTGCTTTCGCGGTTTGACCAAGAGAAAAGATTCTATACAGGATTACGATCCAGACGAGTGCGATTATATAGTTGAGAAACTCGTTGTAAAACGCGTGCCAATAGCACTTTTCGCAACGCCCTACGATGTTTACGATAGAAAGAGAATTAAAAAACGAGAAAATCAAGATGGATTCCCTCCTGTACGGATGGCAGAAACTAAAAATGTATATTGTCTTATACCCGAGATGAAACAACCTTTGTATTACGCAATGAATGACACTCATGATAATCCAAGCACAAGTATAAATTTCGCAAGGAGTACAGATACTCTTCACGAGGATGCCATTTACAATTATGATAAAAATGTAGGAACAGAAAGGCAGAATGAATATTTAAATCGTTTTACCGCGTTACATCCTGATTTAAAGGAATGTGACAGGCCACCAAAAGATCCATGTCCATTGAATTTACAAAGTAGAAATAAAAGATCGTTGGCTGAGGACATTTCGGAAATAGCTTCTACAAGAACCGGAAGTCCGCGAACGGATACCCGTGGGAATTTCAAAACTGACACAAAAGCCGGTACGGCTTACATAACCGTTTCTGATACGTCCAGAGAATTATCTATGCTGTCGATTGACGAGGAATTTCCAACAAGAGACACGTCCTTTTCCGTTCGTCGAAACGCATCAAACTGTAGTAAAATCGAAAGTGTGGCTCTTCATCCGTGTTTCGCATTCAGTCAAAAGAATTCACAGGAACATGTGAATAAATCTGATCTCGGCAATAACAGTAACGATAGTTCAAATACGAAATCACGCAGTGATATTTCTTGGGACGAAAAATCGCAGGATTATGAAGGACCCGAGGGTAAACAGAATTACGTCGTAGCGCCTGTTTCTGTGCATTATGCACCTCGTCGGTTGGAGTCCTTTTCTAAATCAATCGAATCCAGTAGCAAGTATGAAAACTTTCAAGAAATTGCAGCCAAACGAAATAATACTTCAGGTACTTCAAAAAATCAAGGAGATCTCTTGAAGTCTACAGATTTGCGGAATTCAAGCAGCGCGACGGCGATGGATCATTCAAAAAATGATAATCTCGCTGGAACTACTTTAAGATGGAAAATTATAATTAAACATCGCCCATCCAGTGATACTTCGCAATTATCAAGTCCTCGTGATTCGGAGATGGTTGAAGGAATTAAGAAGGGGACGCTGCCACTAACGAAGAACACTGATTTACAGAAATAAAGTGTAATATTAGTCGTTTAAAAAAAAGAGATAATATATTTACGTATTTTAAAATTACATTAAATAGAACTACATTATATATCTTTCTATTGTACAAAAATTTGCTAATTCATTTATCCTGTAGAAATTGCAAATATATGCAATTAAAAAATAATCCATCTTATTTCTGACTAAAACAAGTGAAATTTATTTTCATAGAAAATATTCGCGGATTTGTTGCAGCAGAAAGTTGCGTTTTTTATATTTTCATATGTATTACCGCGATATTCAGTCACTTGGGCAGTTAAGATTTTTACATCTTCCGAAGATTCGTAAAATACTTTATTAAGAGGACTCTGGATCTTTTAATTGCTATTTGTTATGGAAATAAAATGTTAATGAAAATCGTAAATAACAAGATTTTTATAGAGACTCGTTCCCAAAGAGGAGAATGGTACACATTCGGCAAGGTTAACAATCATTTTACATCACAGTTGCAATAGTGAACCCAAAACGAAAAGAGTAATTCGATCTGAAATTTTTTGCATTATTCACATTCATAATAAAAATTTTATGCTAGACTACTCTTTGAGTTTTGGGCTAATTAAGAGGTGTCAGAATGATTGTAACCCCTTGCAGAATGTGATCTGAATTTCGCTTTGGGAAAGAATCTTTGTCAAAGACTTGTTATTTACGGTTTTCAATTATATTTTATTCGTATGGCAATAAGAGTTCCGGAGTCCTATGAAGAATAATTTAAGAAAATCGACTATCACCTTGATTCCACATATAAACTATTATAAAAAATTTCCTCAATCTTTTCAAAATTTGGAAAATAAGAACATCAAAAAAAATATTGACGAATTTCCAGAATACAAAATATCTTGCGCGATTATAAGAAAGCTCATAATTATTTCTACGTATCTTCTTTGGAAATTTTGAGCTTAACTATCTCAGATTTCAATATGGCAACTTCGTTTTGCAATTGTTCAATTAAATTGTCTTTCTTTTCATTCTCGTCTCTCAATCTAACTATTGTTACCTCTGTATCTTCTGTTAATTCTTGTAAGAGTTGTTTTGTACTGGGCCGTTTATTTGGATCTTTTTGTACTAACTGTTTCAATATGCGAGCCTAAGATATAAAATGAAACAAATGAAATAGCTGCAGTATTATTAAATTCCGAATAATATAAGAAATATAAAAATCATCGATGTCTTACCCATTTTGGATAATTCGTCGTCAAACTAGTTGGTATTTGTCCTGCTTTTAAAGCCTGAATTATATAATCAAGTTCCATGAAAGTTTTTGTGAAAACTAAAAGTTCAAGTAGAACTATTCCCAAACTGTAAATATCGCTCTAGAATAAACATAAGTATAATGTACGTATGGTTTTTGTAGAAATTGTGAGTTGAAACAGTTCTTAATTTTAAGAAATAAAATTTACGAAGTAGCTTTTCGAGCTAATATACCGGGTTACTCACGATAAATGCACCATTTGAAATTAGTTTGTTCATATCATTTCTATGTTAGCATTACTTTGAGATGGTACGTTTTTGTGAGTAACTCATACGATACACACACACCGCACGCGCGTGTGTATACAGGGTGTAGGAAGGAACACATGGAGCGCGGAAGTTTACCTCCTCGTGTCTTGTAGAATTTAATTTAGTAACTAAATAATTGAATCAAACTTTGTAATCATCGTGTTGTAATTAATTGCCTCATTAACTATTAACTTTATCAAAAAAGATTTCCTGAGAAAGTTGTGCATTTTTGAACAAAGAATTTTTGGTAAAAAGAAAAATATATGATTCCATGTTAAAAAACCGGTCCATGCTCTACAGCATCACCATTTATATTGCTCGACCACAGGAAATAATTTCTTCGTGTGCCCCCCTTTGAATCATGCAACTTTTATAGGACACATTTTTTAATTGAACTATTAAGTTGGCTGAAAACTTAATACTTATTTTAAATGGGACACCCATATATATATAAATGTGTATACCTTTGGATCGCACTTGCCACGTAATTGTTCTGGTGCAGCATACATTTTCGTGCCGCACACTGAATGTCTTTCTCTTTGCAAAGGACAAGCCAATCCAAAGTCGCCTAGTTGAATTTGCAGATGGCCTGATGTTAAAATAAAAATGTTGCTAGGCTAAAATGAAAGTAGGCAAATTAATAAATGTACGAATGAACATATCTACTACCCACACAAAGATTGACCTTGATATCATGATGAACAATGCCCAAGGAATGAATGTAGTTCAGCCCATAAAGTATTTGTGTTACAATGGCAGTGACAACGGATTCTGGTGTGGGTTCATTCCTTTCGTGAAGCCACTGTTGAAGAGTTTTCTCACAAAGCGTCATTTGAATGTACAGTGTGGTGTATTCCCAACTCTAAATCAAATTAAAAAAATTAATAACAGTTCAAGCATTATTTGTAAACAATAATTTGCATGATTAACCTTTGAGGAATTGTATTGGCATATTCTACGGTCACTAACAGATTCTTCACAAGATTCTGACTCACTACTGTTCTCATACGTGTTCATTTTGTCAGCATTGTTCATGATGGACCAGTCACCAGCATTTTGAGTTTCATTCCCCTCTGTATCATTCCTGAACGATACTACGTCAGAACACGATTCTCTTGATATTGTAGAATTATTCGTTTCAATAATGCGCTCTCCTATAATAGTAGTTGTGGTATTCAATTGACGAAATCGTTCATTTATAATATCATGGCTAACGATGTAGCCACCAGAATTACCACTTTTTTTTGACGTTTTGTTACTATTAACGTCATAGTACATACCGGTGTAATATGTCCTTTCATTAGTAGAATACGACTTGGTAATGTTCTTAGACTTAGCAATATTATCATCTAAGCATTCACTTTCTTTTACACTTTGATAACTGGATTCTTCAAGCACTCTAACTGTACCGTTTTTATTTCGACTTCGATTGCGACTGTGATTTCGGTTACTACTATGACTTCGGCTATACGAGGATATAGAATTCGAAATATTTTCTGAGATTCGATGACCCGTTTTGTCTTGTGTTGTCGACAATAACGTTGTTACGAATGGTGGCGGTAAAGTTGGCTCAATCCAAGCACCTTTGTACGACACAATATTTGCATGATTCAATTTGGCAATCATTTTCACTTCTGTTAGATGCTGCATGATAGTTTTCAATCTGTCTGAACGTACACTGATTTTCTTCACAGCGTATTCGATCTCGTCCAGCCGATGAAGTGCTTTGAAGACATGACCAAATCCTCCAGCAGCTATAAAACCGATTTCTTTAAATTCTCTACGATAACGTGACCATTCTGCCATAAGACAGCTGCAAACATTTAAAATAGCCTTTTTAAATCCTGGATAACTTCCAGTAGTTTTCTTGGTAATGATAAGCATATTATTCTTATTTGATTTTTAATACCTAGGAACTTGTAAAGCACTTTCACTACCAGTTGAAGCTCTTGCAACTGTGACTAGATGATACAATGCTCTTTGGTATTGTCCTCTAATCATTTCTAACTCTCTCATATTATAAGAGCCATCAATAAGTTTCATCTCATGAAGTCTATCACATATTGCTGGAAAAAAATTTCTTGAAACAATAATTCTGCTTAGTGAACATACATTAAAATCAGTTTTCTAGTTACCATAATATAGTTTATTTCTGCGCACTGTATCTCCTTCAAACATTGTACAAAGTTGTTGTATAAGGGATTCAATAAGAATACTAGTAGATGGAGAAACTCTGCCAACAATTTGTCCAGTCGCAGGTTTAGCCTCTGCATTATCATCTATTTGTCTTGTTGTCCAATTATCATTACCTCAAATAAAAATAAACGCCCTTAAAACAGACTACCTTATCAAATACATGATTATTTATACATTATATATCCATTTTTCAAGTTTGATTAATGAGAATTATTCTTAGCGATACAATATGTGAATGTATAGTAAAGTAATAATTATATTAAACTAAAAGTACAGTAATAAAATAAATCTGCAAGGACTTACAAATGGTAAAATCAGTAGTATAATTTTAAGGTTATTATAATAAATACCTGTGTCAAATGTTGTTACTGTTGACAAACTAGACCACAAATTAGGAAGTGGTCCATTTTCCTGTTGTGAACTATTATCCATTTTGAGTCTTTTCCTGTTTTAAAATATTAATTCATATTTTAGTTTATTATTTTTCGATGCAGATGAAAAATAACCGCCAAATATTCTTTCATTCGTTCAAACTGGTGTGAACCTTTATTGGAGCAGGTTTTGACACGTTTATCATTGACATACAGAATACTTCAGAAGGGTTCTAGAATATTCTGGACCATTCTATCACAGAAGTTTTTTTTGCTAATATAAAGTATAACACAGAGATTCACTATGCACCATGCACTAAAAAACTGCTCAATATTAAGTCACTACCAGTCACTACTCATGTAGAAGTATGTGATTCGGAAGTGCACGTATTTTTTTAAATTTTCGCGGGCTGAATAGTATTTCAGAATCGATTTCATAGCTTTGATGATTGGAATCAGCTGGAATCAACTTCTCTTCAGTTATGGCAGTTTTTGCATATTGCCGACAACGAGGTTTTCTTTATTAATATAAATTTTACGTTTAATGGGCGAGCAGCAAGTGTTATTACAGAAGAAATAAGTTGAATATTCTATTGTGAGCCATGGCAACAGGCAAATACGGCAGAGAATTGGCTTTGTCAATGCTAAGAACATTGCCCAGGGTAACACTAGGAAATATTCGAAATAATCCAGGTTCTAGACAAAATGTACGTGTTAACAATGATTATTTTATTACAAAATAATAATTTCGTGTTTTTGTTAACCGCTCGTTCTTACGGGATTACGGTTTCTTTTTTTTTTGTTTTAATAAAATCTAGGAAGTATTATTTACAGTTTAAAAATGGTGTATTGATGATATATAACAGCAATGTTGGCTTTGATGGAATGTTTTATTAAATTAATGAATATGTATTTATGTGTCTGTATTTTATAGCCAAAAAGGGGTAGAGGACAGCATGGAGGTGATAAGCATGGGGCTGGAAATAAAGGTTCTGGACAACGTCAAAATTATATGAGACTAGGTTATGAAACAGGAAATACTCCTTTCTATTTAAGATTTGGATATGAACCTTACTATAAGGGTCATCAGTGAGTATATAGCATATTTTTTCAAATGCAATATTAGCTATATAATGTTGAATAAAAATGATGTAATAATGGATTAAATATTTTCAGTTTACGACGTCAATATCCACCATTATCCTTAAAAACCTTACAGATGTTAATCGATATGAATAGACTTGATGTATCAAAACCAATAGACCTTACTGCTTTACAAAATACAGGAGTTTTTTCCATTAAATTAGATTGGAAACATTCAGGTTTCCAATTAACTGATGAGGTAATTTCTAAATAATTACTATAACTTTAGATTTATAATATGATTACTTTTCATTTTATGTGCATTTTTCAAGGGAGCCAATTGTTTCAAAGCAAAGATCAATATTGAGGTGCAGTGGACCAGTGAACCAGTAATTGCAGCGATTGAAAAGAATGGTGGAGTAATTACAACTGCCTATTACGATACAAATAGTCTTTTCTCTGTTGTGGATCCAGAATCAACTTTCAGACGAGGTAAAATCATAATGAAATTATGTATATCTATAAGTATACAAAACTCTATTTCTAAAATATTTTTTTAATTGGATAGGGGAACCAATTCCAAGAAGACTGTTGCCCCCAGCTGACTGCTTAGAATATTATTCGAGTTCTGCAACTCGAGGTTATTTGGCAGACCCTGAAAAAATTTCTTACGAGCGCCTAGTTCTGGCCCAAAAATATGGTTATCAACTACCAAAAATTGAGGATGATCCCGATTATGAAATGCTTACAATGAGAAAAGATCCTCGACAAATATTTTATGGTCTCGAACCAGGTTGGGTAGTGAGCTTAAAGGACAAAGTTATCTTAAAGCCAAAGGAAGAATACCTTAAAGAATATTATGCTAGTTAAATTATTTAAGTGTGTAAAATAGTTTATACGTAATATACGTCATAAATGATAGTTATTTTTTACATATAATTTTTTGTGTATACATACATTTATCAAAACCTATCTCACGATTTTCCATACCGCACATAGTCAATTCACATACTTTGCAATAGCTCTTTCATATCAGATATTGTTACATTAGATATGAAAATATATTAAATCTTGCCATAAAATGAAGGTGAACACATTTTGTTTCTATTTCGAAATGGATAATTTTTTTCAACATCTTCAAAAAAAATAAATATTTGCGCGTGTGAACACTGATAAGGGAGTGTACATACATTGATTTGCATACACTCACGTGTGCGAATAAAATATTGTATAAGAATAATCTTAACTTTTTCCGTTTTACTAAAGAACTATGTGAATATATTAAGGCTGTTATACAGGTATTCTATGCATGACACGTACACGGAGCAGTGCTATCAGAAGCAAAGCAACCTTTACAACCATTTTTCTCCTGCATTTTTCATGAATTCATCGAAATATTGACTTAATAGCCTTACTTATATGGTACGGAGACAGATTATCTGCATTAAAATGTATCAAATATACTAATTTGAAGAAAAATGTACGAAAATAAATGAGGCGTGATGGCCGCCGCCATAAGGACTTCACAGATCAGGTTCTTTATAGACCTTGTTCTTAAGGACTGTTGAAGACTAGATTTTTGGGAATTTTAAATCTAAATGACAAGGTTTCCTTGTCGTATGAGCAAGGTGACTAAACCAATAATGCATCATATTAGTTAAAAAGAAAACAAACAAAATGGCTTTCTCACCTTATCATTCCTTGCTTCCGATATCATCATTCCGTGTAATGTGTGCATACATAGGATCTAGCCGAACAGCAGTGTTAATAGATACGACTAAACGAGTAATATCTATTTTGGTAATGCCAAGAAAAGTTTTGATAACAAAAACAATTCGCAGCTTACGAAGTTGTTGGTAAATTGTGCTACTTTGATTATTTTAACGCCAGATCGTACCAAAGTTTGTCTCTTTTGACAATGCTTATTATCATTTCTTGGCTGACATTCCATAATCTGATAGCTAATGCTGGATCTAAAGCTGCATTAGAAGGGTCGCAGCGATAACAATTGTTAAAATATATACCAGTTGCACCTTCCAGCTCCGGTGCAGTTGCACAAAAAACCGTGGTACTAGCTGCCTGTTGCTGTAAGTTAGGAATGTAAAGTTTCAGTAAACAAATTTGGTTCAATAAAAGTAAGTTTTCATAAAAATATAAATTTATATCTTACCAGAGACTTGGTAAAAGGTCTGACAATTGCAAAAAGTAACCGGAAGGTCCAGGAATATCTGGATAGATCCGACGATACCATATTTCCTGGATGACAACTAAAGACGCTCACTGATGGCCATCGTCTGGCTAATTCTTGTGCGAATAACATATTGCATAATTTTGAGTCATTATATGCACCCATTGACCAATATTTGTATGCTGGTGGAGATAAGGTCAATGGATGGATGTCTTCTGCAGATTGTATTGAAGAAAACCTGATAATTAGATTGATACTTGATTGTTGATTATTTTTTAACTTGTAAAAGATTTATGAATTACTGACATACCTATGAGACTCGCTAGATACTATGACCACTCTAGGATTTGCACAAGTTCGTAATGCATGTTCAAGCAATAGTGTTAGATAAAACTGCGACAAATGGTTCACTTGAAATATTGTCTCATAACCATCCTCAGTGAGCATATATGGTACAGCAAATAATCCAGCATTTAGTATAAGAATGTGTAGTGTTCTAGATAAATAAATTATTAATGCAATTTGAAATATTAAGTGACTTAGGTTACTCTACATGCAACTAATTGTAGGTCCCCATACACAGACTGTCATGTTGAATACCTGTGTTTTTGTTTGAATTTTTCAGCAGCATCTCGCACGCTACGCAAAGAAGCTAGATTTAGGTGTAAGACTTCACAGAGTGCATTTTCCTTTTCCTGTTGTATCTTCTTCACAGCTTCCTGTGCTTTTTGTACATCACGACAAGCCAAGATAACATTGCATCCATGGAGAGCCAGTGATCTTGCTGTTTCAAAGCCTGGAATAATTAAAAACTTTTCATAAAAATATTATTAAAATGAAATATAATATACTCTTACCTATGCCAGTATTTGCTCCAGTAATAAGAGCTAATTTACCACGTAAGTCTCTACCAAGTAATACAGATAAGGCTGTACTGCTGGCATCAAAGCGTTGTCTTACAGGTTGTGAAATCTCTCTGTATTCGGTGGCAAAAGCCAACCGGGGATCGGTATAAGTGGTTGTGCGATTCATGTGGTCGACAAATAAAACCTTGCCATCCTCAGAAACACATCTTTCCCAACCAGCAGGTAGTTCTGCATATAAATAATATTATAGTTAAATATACCAAAATGAAGAAACAGTGAATCAGCATTGTAAGAACGGTACATCTTTGAGACAACTTCTATTACTTATGACTTGTATTTCATATTAAATAAATTTATTTTTAATTATTAGTAAAAATTATAACTACCTCCCTCCACTATCTTCTTACGACCAGTACGTGGATGTGTCCACTGCGTACCCTTGGTGTAGTGGCTAGTAAATAGTAAAATATAACAATAACACATAGTTAATCATTTTATTAATGATTGCGTAAACGAAATTATGTATGTCGTATTGCAGGGAGACTGGGAAACTCTGGTAGCGTTATCTTTAAACTTTTACTTAAACTTAAACCAGGGTTTCATTAGCAGACGATTTTACACTCTTATCCAACTTACTTCACATAATAAACATTCCCATCTAAAGTAGCACGCTCTTCCCAACCAGGTGGCATTTCATCTTCACTGTCAGATTCATTTAAAACACCTACCATTTCCTTATTTCTTTGTATTACATTCAATTATATTTCTATTTGATACAAAAGCAAAGTTGAGACCACGGTCTGTTGAGACAATTCTCTCTTTACTGTTAAATGGCGGCTATTATAAAATGCGACGTGTACAATGTATTGAAATTTTTACGGAGCTTCGTAGAACTCCATTTTATCAAATCTGTAGAACGTGCACTATGAAATTCAATATTTCTTTAAGTCGGCAATATCATTCATTCAAGTATCAATTATACTCAAGGGCTTCTATATTAGTAATTAATAGGTCCGATCATGCAAGCGTTTTTACGTGCTGCGGAGTACTATAGGTGCGTTCGAAAATAAGCCGCGAGCGGAGAGCGCGTCATTGCTTCTTTGTTTATTGCATGTATTTCATCGAGACACAACATCGGCTCATTTTCGAACATACCTATAATCTTCGGAAAACGTAAAAACGCTTGCACGAACGTACCTAATGTCTACGTTTTACACGATATTCTTAAACCGGTTTAGTTAATACTGATCTAAAGGAATAGAGGAATCATAGGCATTTCTACTTGTAAGAAATATTTGGGATTGGTCAATTCCTTTAGATCAGTATTAACTAAACCGACTTAAGACCGTCGTTTATGTACACGCAGTCAATGGCTTAAATTACCAATAATAATACAGTGAATATAGCTACAAACCGCACCCGGATATGTAATCGATATTACGAGAGTCGATATCTCTTTTCAGTCTGTCAAATGGGTAATGGCAGCGACGGCAGTTGAGATCATGTCGCAGGTCAATGGGTTTCAG
Source organism: Calameuta pygmaea (assembly GCA_031762395.1). Taxonomy (NCBI): domain Eukaryota; kingdom Metazoa; phylum Arthropoda; class Insecta; order Hymenoptera; family Cephidae; genus Calameuta; species Calameuta pygmaea. Next base: position 323,051 of record JASANN010000571.1, read on the forward strand.
TCGAAAAAGAAGGATGAGACCGAGAATAAAGACAATTTATGGTATGTTAATTATAATTTAGAAAGTTAAATCAATTGGGATATATAATAATAATAGCTCTTGTTTCTTACACCGATGTAACCTACATGTATTACAGTCTAAAGCACAACGTGAACTCCATATTCTGAGCATAGTCAATTCTCTAGTGTCTACCTTTTTCTATATTACAGGTCTTCTATTTTGGCCGAGGTACAAAATAGCGGGAACAACAAATTACCATCGAATAAAAATGTCCTTGTTTTAGGTAAGACACTTTGTCTCCTTTTATAATATGTTACTGGTTTTGCATAGCAAACATTTATTTGGTATGTGTCACTAGCAGTATGACATCATATCTAAGGTACATTAACCTGATGCATCTCTGATCATAGTTACCATTTAATTTTGTATACTTATTGTAAATGTTTGTTGTAATATTTTTAATTGCAATATATGTGAGGACATTTATAATATACGTATGCAAAGAATGTATTGTAACTAGAGAATTTACGAAGCATAGGTTTTTTCTGTAAAATCAATGAACTGATAGCAGCTCTTTAATATAATTATTTCCTAAATTTATATGTAGAAACGTTATATAATCACAATTTGATGATTTTAGATATCATCACAGTTTATCTTGTTATTGTGTATATATTTGAACACAGTTATATTTCTTGCATATGGCATTTTTGTCTGATTTTTCCTAAAAAATCATATGAAGCGATTATGTATTTATTTATATTATGTCAAATTTTTCATATTTTATATTTGAAGTTTGTTCTTTTGTTTGTATTTTGCATAATTATAGTTGTCATCCGATATCACACTCCTAGCTTGGCAAATCTGTAATCTGTTTAAAACTGGGGGTTTTATTTATCAGAAAACAGGCTTCATATCAAATAATGACTGTACTTTGTCATAAAGTTTTAAATAATTCATAAGATATACACAATTTGATTATCACTTAGAATTTATATTTTTATTTGTGAGTTATTCTTTAGTTTTTCAATCTTTTTTGGTAAACGTTTTATATTAAATTGATGTACTGGCACTAATTATATGCGTTTGTTTGAACAGGTGACAATGAAAGTGGTAAAACAACACTCATCGCTAAATTACAGGGTGTTGAAGATCCTAAAAAAGGATCTGGCCTTGAATTTGCATATATAGATGTGCGCGATGATTACAGAGATGGTATTGTAACATAAATACAAATTTATTACGTTTATACGACATAATACAATTTTCCAATGTAATCTTTCACTGGTTAGATCACACAAGATTATCTGTATGGGTTCTGGATGGAGACCCGGGTCATGCGAATTTATTAAAATACGCTTTGAACGCTGAGCGGTTTCCGCACACTCTGGTCATGCTAGTAGCAGCTATGACGACACCCTGGGCTATACTCGAGCAGCTTCAAGCATGGGCTGCACTTCTGGGTGATCACATTGACAAGCTAGCTCTAGACAATGATACTAGGCAGCAATGTAGACAGCTCAGTAAGTGTTTCAAGAATATCATGAATTAGTTTCGGCTGCCAGGCATTCTTGAATAATTTTCATGTTACATAGATGTAAAGAAGTGGCAGGAATACACAGAACCGGGTGACGAGCTAGATCCAGGAAGTCCACTGCGACGCACCAGTCGTAATCTTGACGATGAAGCTACAGAGTGTTTACCCTTACCAGAGGGAGTTCTAACCACAAACTTAGGCCTTGATGTTGTTGTTGTTATAACAAAAACAGACTACATGTCAACCTTAGAAAAAGAACATGATTACAAGTAGGAGACACATTATGTATTAATTTTATCATTGAATTAATTAAATGATATTCACTATTTTATATTATCTACAGGGACGAACACTTCGATTTCATGCAACAATGGATTAGGCGATTTTGTCTTCAGTATGGTGCTGGACTATTCTATACATCAGCAAAAGAGGATAAGAACTGTGATCTGCTATACAAATACCTTACACATAGAATCTACTCATTACCATTTAGAACACCTGCATTAGTTGTGGAGAAGGATGCGGTACTTATGTGAGTATTACAATTAAATTTAAAGAATTCTGATTTCTGATCAGTCGGGTAATTAAAAATTAATAACATTATTTAGTCCTGCTGGTTGGGATAACATGAAGAAGATCAGCATTCTCCATGAAAATTTACAATCAATGAAACCTGATGATTATTATCGTGACGTGATCGCCCAACCGGCAACGAATCGCAAGGTAATTTTACAATTACAAAGAGGATTGTAAATAAATTGTGCTTCAGACTTATCATCAGAGGAATGTATAATTTTTTTAATTAGTGTGTAGCCAGAGAGGTCGAAGTTCGTGCCGAAGAGGAGCAGGTTTTCCTGGCTAGACAACAAGTGGCATTGTCTGGTCAGAAGGATCCAACGCGTTCTCCAACAACTCGGAATCAGGCAAGCCCTGGCCCTATTATACAGGTCGTACCATTCACAATTAGAGCATGCTATGCAGATGCTGCATACCTGTCACTAATGGCAATATGATGTTGTGTAACGTCAAAGAGGCTAGCAATTAATTTTTTGTTTCCTAAATGTTTTATAATAGTATTTATTCTATTACTGATTTTCATGCCTATTTGCATTTTTTAAATGTAACTCATAATTGTTATACTTTACATTCTCTCATTTTGTGTATTTCACCCAGAAAACCCTATGATAATGTCTAACTTCACATTCATGTAATATCCATGGAACCTAACCTGCTTTGATATATACTTTATTTTCTTAAAAATTACAAGTTGAATTTCCTTATCAAATTTAATTGAGAAACGAAAAATTTCTCTTTAACTACATCGTTCACATCACTGTCAACCGTAACTAATATATCAAATGCATTTGATTGCTTGATTATATCATGCAACCTTTGGGCCAATTAATCAATAAAATACATATATTATTAAGCAGATGGAGTCTACTGAACGTAATTACTTTCAGTGACATATCATGGAAAATGGATAATTACATACATACTATAAACATTTAAATTGAAATGCATATTTCTGTCAGTTTTGAAATTCAACTTGCAAAGAGGCATCTGTTAGCGCGAGTCGTTTTTTTTTTTTCGTTGCGATAAAAAGAAATATTAATTTCATCAATTTTCATCATCGAAATGTATAGATAGTTTCTCAGGCAAAAAGCATGCTCTAATCCCTGTGGTATGAGCTGTTGCAATCCATAAGAAGTGTAATGAAAAGCCATCTGTAAATTCCATAGTGCACTTTTTTAAAGGTATTAATCTTCAGGTGGCCTCACCGAATAAAAAATTGGATCCCAAGGGCACTGGAGCTACGCCATCCGGTGAAGGGGTTTTAGCGAATTTTTTCAATTCCCTCCTACACAAGAAAACAGGAACATCGCCAGGAGCACCTGGCTCACCAGGTAGCGTGGGCGGAAGTCCCATGAAGATAGGTAAATATCTCTGGTCAATGTAAAAGCAATAAGAACATCAAATATTTGACTAACTCGGCACGTGTCAATTCGTTATAATCCTCCACAGATTCGATGATCGCAGACGGTGGACCGGTGGACAAGGCAGCTATGCGAAATGACGCCGCAGCTGAACTGGATCGTATAACGCGAACTAAAAAGATACAATCCCCGGGCTTGAACTCGTCTTCGGAATGCTAAGGTAGCACAAATGTGTATACTTTGCGACCCATTCGGTGCGTTATACGGGTTCAGGAACGCGTCGTGGTATTGGACCTCGATTCTATTGTCGTACAGGTACGGACTGATCGATCAGCAATTACACCTGCGCTTCGCGTTTCTAATTATACAATACGTGTAACGCACAAGGCAAAAAAAAAGACAAGAAACTCATTATGATTTACATGGATGTTCTTCCCGGTATCAAGAGCCGCAAAAAAAAGCAGATAAACATGATGTGTACAGTGGGTTAATATTTAAAATGTCTAAACTGTAACAACGATTGCAATTATTTATTTTCTTGTGTGCTTACGCAGAGGTTGGGTGTCTCGAGAAATGCACGAATTTCATGCGTCGACTTTGATTATCTCGTTTGACTTCTTTCGACATGCTAGTGTTACCGGCTTTGCTAAAGCGAGTTTGAAACTTCATGGAACGCGCGAAGTGCTTAATGAATTTGTCTAATTTCAAAGAGCTATGGCGTTTCGTGCACTACAGTAGTTTCGAACGGTACGTGAAGGTTGATTATTAACGGCAAAAATGGAATATGTATTTATATATATATATATACATATTTAAAAAAAAGATATGTAATATTGTGGGAGCAATTTTTTCATAAAGAGCGTGCAATAATTATACAGTGGAAATTAACGGCTGATCTTTTTTTTTTTTTTTCTTTGGTTTGTTTGTTATAATGAAAATCCCTTAATTTCATTGTTTAATTTGATTGATTAACATAGTACATGGACTTACTGTGTAAATCCGTTTAACAATTTAATACTAACGAGCCAGTGAGAATTTTCGTGAATGGGCCGCAAAGTTATAATTAATAACAACTTTTAATCATCTTTCCTTCTCTCGAATAACAGCAGAAACATTGATGTGTGTCGCGCGAGAGAGAAAGATGTACGTTCATAAATTATTAATACGCCTCAGCTAAGTGCGAAAGCCTTAATTATTGTGTTTTTATTACGAAATGCATAATTAGTAACGGAAATAATCGACTATAGCGAACGAGAGAATTATTAAATTAAAATGTAACGATAGTTTGATGAGTACGAGTAGGGGGGAGGGGGGGGGGGGGAAGAAGAAGATAGGCGAAGCAAAAATAAAATATAAAAGAAAACAAAAACAGCAAGAAACAAAAAAAAACTGAAGAAAAATATTTAATATAATAATAAAATTTAATTATGCTTACGCACATGTCCCTGCGTCTCGTGTAGTAGTAAATTATTCAGCGTATATATACACACACGCACACGCGCACACACACACACACCCACACACACAATGTACGGCCGATGCTCTTCGTTTCGTTAGCTTAGTATGCAAATTCTGTCATTTTTTTTTTTTTTTTAATTGATTATTCACAGATGCTTGTCTATTCAAAGAAAATAATTTGGTTCTGTATCAGGTTGAGATTCAAATAAAGTTACGTTCGGTCTAATTTTAATAACTACTACCTTTTAGTTAATGTAACATAAATAGACTAGACGCGTCTTCCCTCTGTAGATTCTATGACTGGTAATTCTGACGTGTGGGATGTATATCTATATATAGAATTTTAATGGCTAAAGTCCAATTGTAGGCATGCGTGATATCTGGGTTCGCATTATACCATATCCCATAAGATGCCTAGTCTATTTAACTCTTCAATCAACGGTAGTATACATGTATGTAAAGTTTCGCACGGTTGCACCAGTGTGTTTGAGGTGTGTGTGGATTGTGAGCGCGTTCTCAAATAACGAAAGAAAGTTTATATATCGGCAAATTTTTCTACGAGCTGTATATTTTGCGAGATCGATTTTTTTTAAGCTTTTGTTTTACGTGCATACATATATATATATTTTTTTTTCTATGAATAGCATAAAAATTTCTTTACAATGGTCGAGTGACACTCGACGAGAACGAGCGAGAACGTGAGATTGAAAAATAAAAGAACAATGAAAGAGCGAATGTGCTAATGCATCAGGAAGACTGTGTTTTTGAAATTTTAATGAAAAAAAAAAATGCCATTAGTAACTTGAGATTTTTCATTAACATTTTTCCTTTTTTTTGATTTTTTTTATTGGCACGAACGAAACGTAATAATGGACGAAAATGGAGTTATCGATAATATTTATATAATCGTCGATTGCCGATCGTATGCTTAGATCATTATTATAATTGTCATGATTACAGTACATGTCGCCACGAACGTACGAGCGATCGAAATAAAATATTTTCTTTCTTCCCTACATGTTTGGCTTATCGATGTCTTTGATTTTATCGAAATAGTCAATAATCATTTTGAATTGAGATTTAATTTTGAACATAGAGCTTTTGATCTTTTCATTGCTGTTTTTCAAATATTATAGCTATCAAAGATAAGCTGACGCGAGCTACCGTTTCTATATACTTTGTCGTTCATTTTCACGCAGTAAAACTAATGAAATGTGGTAAGAACAAAAATATCCTTTGCACCTGCAAGATGTCGGTCTTATTTGTTCACGGCGGATTTTATACATACGTAGTGGCACGTGAAACAAACAACTTTAATTCACGAAGAGTATGGTGGGTATTTCAAATATTTATCAATTATCCATAATAATTTGATGCAAGGAAACAATTTAGTTCGTGCCTTGGTGTAGTTTTATCCTAAAATAAAAAAAAGCTTTACGCATTTTGAAAATTGTTAATATTTTTGCTATTTCTAAAATGATGGTATCAATATTAATCGCGGATTTTTACAAGTCTCTTTATTTCATCATAGCAACTTTAACGATTACATAGAACAATTAGCATTATTATAATTGATTGTATATCTATAATATGGGATCGTTTATACATGTGTGTCCCGCAATTAACGCATAAAGAATTAGCAAAGTAAATCTATAATATTAACTGGGGCACAATCGAATTTCATTTAAGTTAAAAGTCAGGATATACTAATGTTAAAGACCTATGCTTGTTACGGGGGTAACCGTGCTCTCCGTTTTTTGGCACATGCGTGTCAGCGGAGGAATTATTTGAAGGGAGAAACTTTTTTGCATAAAAAATATCCACGCAGATAGTATTGCAAAGTTTATTTAGTAACTTGTACGAATTGGATAAAACATTTTTGTGAAATGTTATTTTTTTTTGTTCCTGTAGAATCGGTTTTTATTTTTATGTAAACTATTTCATAGAAAAGTAGATAAGAGTGGTTGATAAGATGCGAGGGCGGTGATACTGTGTTCGTCTGGTTATAATTGGTAGTAGCGATTTTTGTAAATGCTTTATATATTCTTAAAAGGTTTATTAAACCTGAAATTCTTAGTATTTGATATTTTAGCAGTTTTGAACGAGACGCCAATAAGGTTGGATTCTGCGTAGAAATTTTTGTCAAGAAAAATTTTTCGCGTTCATTTACGTTTCTATCTTCACGCACATGCGTAAATATGGAATATCGTTTTTGATTAAGTTTCTTATATAACGATATGTTCACACTTTGTAGATATTTTTATTATTATTAATGACGTAAGAGTTAATCTTCGGACTGTCGAGACTACACTGACTTTTTTCTAAATACATATTAATTCTGCGTACAGTTAATTGACGCATCCGATCAAAATGCAATGAGAAATGCAGTATATTGATATTTTGTAATTATTTACGTTTTATATTTGTTCTTTATTGTAATTATCATTTTCTACTTTCTTTTTTTTTTTTTTCAAATAAGGAACATATATATAATGGAAGCAAACTGTGAAATCGTGTAAAATGATCGTAGTAGAAAGGCATTTTCTTCTGACAATTTTTTTTTTTTTATAAAACTTAGGCAGTCTATTTTCATTTAAAATCTCTAGCGGAAGCCGAAAGGTAGGATTAATTGTATAAAATTTAATTTTTCCTGCGCAACACGAACTACAGCAAAAATGCTTTCGTTAAAATTTTCCGTTTCATAACTCCTATTTCTACCGTAACCAAATTACCTTAATACTATCTTAAACAGCGTGGAAAATGTTTGAAAATTCTCGCATTTTAGAGATTACTCGTGTTTTGGCGATTTCCTTACAATATTTTTCTCTCTTGGATCGTAAAGAGTTAACAAAAGTTCATTATAAAAATGTTGGAGCTATATATGGGGTGTATATATACGTATATGTATGAACGACGAATTTCAACAGTTACCAATTAATTAGTGTCGATACACAATTAACATAGTACTAATAATACATCGAATAAACTTATAACATAATATTCGTTACCGAATAGATTCCATTGACAGCGTGCAATAATCGGCTCTATCGCATTTCAACGAATAACATTTAACTAATTAATTGTGCGTAGAATTAATCTGCGATCCCATTAACGATTGAAACTCAAAACGAATTATGGAAAAACGCGTAAAAATCTGTCGAAAAAGAAAACGACGTGTAACAAACGCGGCTCACAGTCAACAAGCGTTCGTTTCTTGGCCTATCCAATTAAATTAGGTTTCGATCAATGATTTTTCGGCCATCTTGGTATTTTGGTACTTTAGAAGAATTGTCGAAAAAAAAAAAAACATGGACATTGCTTTCTTCAAAAAATTAATTAACGGTATAACCAAGACGACTACCAGTCTTTACGCTTTCTGCGCTTTTTCTTTTTCATCCTTTTACTCTAGATCCTCGAGTATATTAATAAAGTAATATACGCTTGTCCACAGCTTTACGGCATATAGGACATTCGGACATCCTGTCACCACACATTTGACAGGTACCATGGCCGCATAGGAAGATCATGTTTTTCAGACGATCCAGACAGACGGGGCACATTGTCTGTAAGGTAGAAAAATATTAGAGTTAATTATTGAAAGAGGTAAAAGGATTCTAATTAAAAAAAAAAAAGGACTGGATAGACTAGAAAGGTGAAAAACAAAATGACTTTGATATACATATTTATAGTATCGTTAATTATAGTATCGTCAATTTATATTCGCGCAATGATTGACGTGCTCCGGGCCATTTTATGTCGTAATAACAGCATTATATTAAGTTACTGCGAACATGTAATATAAGCTTAAAACATTGCTTCGAAAAAGCAGTGTATTTTTTAATAAAACGCTTCTTCGTGTTTTCAATATTTTTTACTCAAACGAGTACTTTTACTCGAGCATATTATACGTCGGCAGACAGAAAAGAAGGTATAGGTCTCGCAGAGATAAATTATTCAGGATTATTAGATATAAACAGAAATTTGTCGTTAAATTATTTTACCTGCTCCTTAATATCTTGTAACTGTTGCTGTAATTTCTGAATATCGCTGTGAGAAATATCGCGATTTCCATTATTCATAAGAACAGCCTCTCCGGTGCTGGAATTCGAGGGTGCAGGTTCGTCCTTGGAATCAGCCTTAACCTCTGATATGGTGCCTAAATGAATAGAAGAGTGAAATAAGAAAGTGGAGAAAATTACAGTAAAAAAAAAAAAGAAAGTTATCTAGAGCCTTCAAGCAATGGAAAATTTCCAGGTACGAAACTGGTTATTATAATCGAAAGAAAGGTCCAGGTAAACGAAGGATAATTTTCTTTCTTTCATGTGGATGCACCATATAATGCAGTAGCTCACAATGAAAATGATTTAATTGGAGATATTAAGACATTAAGAATTTGAGCTATTTTCGTTGCAACTCAGTGTACGTGCATATACACTATATTATATTCTCGAAAATCTATTGCACGATTGATACACGTTTTACCGAAAAAAGCTACTGATAATACATAAGCACGTTCAAAGCTTTCATTTTGCAAAATTACGCTATCAACAAGGTTTGCAGTACCTGATGCATTGCATTCTTCAACGTAAGTAACATCACCTCCTCCACCGCAGCAAATTGACATCGGTATCATGAACTGAATCTGGGCCCGACATTGGACGCATTTTTTCATCAGAGCTGCACAACTTTCGCAGGCGCACATGTGACTACATGGGCGGAATAGAACACCTGCTTTGCGATCTGAGCACACTACGCATTCTTCGATCTGTAATAGAAAAGTTTTTATTGTTAATTTTTTGTTAATGTCTTCGGTTAATTTATTTGGATATTGTTTCAATGCAATTTCGATATATCTATAATTTATTTGTGATACTTGTGGCAGTACTGTGCCTTTTTGTGTTTAACGAAGTGTTAGACATGGCAACTGGTATAATTGAGAATAAGTTGTGTACAAGAATGCAAAAGAGCATTTGGATATTAAAATGGGTAGTATATGAGATTATACAGTAATGAGACTAACCTTAATTCTAGACAATACATTTTCTCGACAGATTAGACACTTTTTAACCCGCGGTGCACACGCATTGCAGCATGAAACGTGATTACATGGGCTGAATAGCATTTCTCTTTTTCCATCGGAACAGACGAGACATTCGTCAATGGTTGCGGAAGGAGCGGCGGCCTCGATTTCGTGTCTATTGAAAGGAAAAGGAAAATAAATACTCTTGGAAAAATGTGACATTAGCATCGGTGTAAAATAGAATCGAAGGTAAATGGTAAATGAGTCCAGTAGTAACCATTAAAAAAACCGGTAGTAAAATTTCCCACTGTCAATGCTACTTTGTCAATGGTAAGAAACGGCTTTCCATTAGTTTCCTTTATTTGCCATGCGCTGCTCTTGACAAAAAAGCGTTGACAATGGGAAACTTTTCTATGGGAAATAATATAGCTACTGATAGATTTTGATTAAGAATAATTAATGATTATTGAAAATTGGTATAAATCGATAAAGGCAACTGTGCTGGTACTAACGATTCTTTATCCTTGTGACAAGTAGTTAGGGCCTTCCACAAATTAGGATCTGGACAAAGGTCAAGAGGCGTTTGACCTTTCTTATTTTTCAGTTCAAGATCAGCACCGTGAGCAGCGAGGAAGTAGGCTATGAAGGAACTGCTCTTCTTATCGTGACCTTGGGCGCCAAGACTGATAAGAAGACGTCCGACATCTTGAACATCTTGCAATTGACGTAATTGAGTCAAGGTGTGATGACGAAGGGCCTCGTGCAGCGGCGTGTCGCCATCTTTGTCAGCTACGTTCAAATTCGCTCCTTCGCGAACTAGTAACTGAAAAGTAACAAATTTTTAAATATGACTTCACGTTCATATTTAGTTGATTATTATTCATTTCCTTTGTTATTTACCCGGACTATCTGGGTGTGCTGACGTTCCACTGCCAAATGTAAGGCTGTTTGCAAATTGACATTTTGCAAATCCAAATCTGCTTTTCCAGCACGTGCAAGCTGTTCGGCCACTTCCACGTGGTTATTAAGGGCAGCAAGATGAAGGGCCGTATAACCATCATCCTTCTTCTCATCGACAATCCATGGTCTTGGTAATTTCGATAGTAAAATTCGCATGGCGCTGTAACAATGAAAGAAAGTAAACATTAGTTTTCATTATTTACCAGAAAACAGACATTGTTAACCCCTTGAAGCATGTTGGTATTTGTGAGTACCACCTGGCAAATCTATAAATAAATAGTAATTTATATTCGATGCAAGCGAAAATTGATACTCAGGAATTTCAAGGTTCACTGAATTGGGATATCATTGAAAAATCTTCAAAATCAAAATAGTTCATCCAATATGGTATACTAAGTAAATTGAATTAAGATTCATAATCAACGACCTCAAAAATCTCCTAATACCAAATTTCAAGTAAATCGTACGTAATAAAAAATACATTTATTACGACCGAATATGACTTTCGATAGTCAAATAGAATATCTTTTGAATGTTTTGTAGTACTTCCTATCATATAGTTTATGACGCAATTATGAAATAATCCCATTTAATATTTCCTTTAAACAGAAACCCGGTTAATACATCAACTTTGAAAATGTAATGTAACGCGGAACGCGAAATCCAATTTGAAATTAACGACGCGCCGTGTCGCGTGCACACACCATGGGTTTCAACAAACAAGCCATAGTCGCGTACAGAGCACAAATAATGGATAGTTACGAGTTGGAAATATGTATAGATTTACATTGATTAAAGCCGATTATCCTTTACAATGACAAACATTACAGGCATATGGGGGTCGAGAGATTTTCTTTCAAATGAAAAATAAAGGATGCTGGATTAAACGCATCATAAACGAACCATATAAAAAATTACCCTGAAAAACCCAATGTCACTATTTTACTGCAATACCGAAACGATATCCTTGCAGCGAAGGGAAAAAGAAGTTTGAAGGTAAAACATAGTTGGGCAACAACCAAGTAAAAGAATCCATCATTCGTTTTTACAGGATTAATTTCTATGTTGGATAATTATATATGTCACGTAGACAGCGTGCACCAATGTGGGGATGTGATACCCCATGGATTGAAACTAATTCCTATGGGATCTAAGAATGACAGACAAGGGCCAGCTGTCGCGAAGGCCTCCTCAACGATGCGATATGGAAATGTGGAAGTGAATTGTTCAGTCAGGATGTGTCCACGTATGTGCAGCTAGATACATAGAATGGATGTATGCATCTGTGGTACAGGATGATGGTTTTGAAGTGCTATGGAGAGAAAAGGAAAGAATCCGATGGCCTCATGGGGTGTGCCGAGAGAAACGGCAGACATGAACACATGTGCTACTGTGGCACATGTTGGGCACCGGTTTCTAACCCCCAAGGTCTGCCGCAGGGCCGTAATACGAATTCTTAGCATTGGTACTAGATATTAGGTTAGGTACTTACTGTACACTGTAAGTAATTAGGACCATCCCGTACATTTATCATTTATCATAAATGGACCGTTCATTTGATTTTGTGAAAAAATTTACATATAGAAATACACACTTGGATTTATAAATTTTCCATTTTTCTAGAGTCACTGTGAAATACGTAATATATATGCTAAGATTGAGTATATTAAAATTTATAAATGTATATATGTACGTATATTACGCACGGGATATAAGGTTGCATACGTATAGTCATGTGAAACAATCGCTATACTGAAACGCCAGTGCCGATATAATTGGCAAGTTAATTAATTTATAGTTATTAATGCAATAATGGACAGGATTCGGGCTGTTTGCATATTCATGAAACTAAAACCCATAGGCAGACAGTTGGAGGTTATCAACGCCAAGTATAGTCTCGTAAAGGGTGTGCTTCGATGTGCTTTGGAAATTAGCCTAATTGTCTGTTTACTTTAAAAGCAGAGAATTTTCGAAATATCGCACAAATCTTCTTCGTACTTATCTAAATCATGGAGTCATTCTCCTCACTTTATCTCGTGCACAAATCATTTAAATTACTTGTTATCAAAGGGGAGCCAGACGTTTCGATGATGTTCTCTCATGACCTCTGATCCTATTCAATCGACATTTTTATTTATGTCCACGCCTCGAAATAATAAACAAGCACATATGTACGTTAATGTAACGCTGATATGAATACTCGTTGCAGCCAATTGCAAACGCACCTTTTGGAAGATTTCAAACGAGGTCAAAATAATACCTGCGAACATTTTTGATTACCGTTCAAAATGCTTTATCAGCTGTTTAAACTTTGCATCGTGGAAGAATATAATTAGTCAAATATTTATTTTTTATTGCCTCTAATTGCTTTTCCAAGGATATTCCAATTAAAATTACAGGGAAAAAATCAAATTTCGATTATATTTGCACATCGAAAATTCTATAGTCAAAATTTCTAAACAGGGCACTGCGTGGACATTTGAAGGCCAGAAATATCTATATCAGATGGAATACCAACCCCTAATAAAATATTAAATATACCAAACGCAGGGCTGAAGTGTGGTTCATAAAAGAGACGTTCAGTTCAACATCAAAAGACAAAGGAAACGGAAATAAAAACAGGAGCCAAGGCACACGTGTTTGCGTACTGTTTTTCTCGCACTTAAAGACTGTTTTTATGTGCAGCGTCGTTGGCTAAGGGACAATTATCTGACTAACTGTCAAGTGAAGTTTCTATAAATTTTTACAAAAATAGAATAATCACCGTGTCACGTTCATCTCAGTCTCAAAATAACATAACGAAAAATACTTTAATACCCTTCCTCGAGTCTATAGTCATAAAACCATTATACCTATACATAAAGATAATTAATTAATTTTTGAAAAACTTTTTATTACACGTTTCCATGTCTTTATACCAATCATAATTGTTTACTATGCATTACATCCATATTGTATAACTACGTAGGGACATATGTGCTACTATAGGCAATATCGCAGTGCGAAAGTGAGTGTATGTAAGGGGTTATGTATATACATTATATATATATATATATATATCTACTATATATGCACTCGAATCTGAGAGAGCCCGTCTCGTATCGTATCGCGGTTCGGTGCATTTAGTGAGTCAGTGACAGGCGGCCATCGTGTCGAGTGATGCAACCGTATAAACCACTGAATAATACTACAATTTAATATTAATAGTTATAGGAAGTTCATAATAAGCATCGTGCCAGACACTTGCAGTATTGTGATTTTGAGTATTCAGTGAAACAATTGTTGACAATATAAGAGAATCAACTAAATGAATACAGTAATGTTGCATATGACAGGTTCAACTGCTGCAGTTGGCTTAACATTTGGTAAGACCCTGTAACATATGAGATAATATTAAATTTTTTTTTTTTTATATACGTTTCCAATATATACTTGTAATCTTATCGAGTATATATTTAGAAAAACAGGAATTTTGACGTCCAAAGCGTTTATACGTGTACACGTGCTACACAATGTAGAATGAATTGAATCCATTGTTTGATTTTTTTACCCACAAGTTTTGAAAGCGACTTTCGTTGTAACGCGATATTGCGTCGTGCAATTTTATAAAAAAAAAAAAAAAACCTAGGCGAAAAATATAATAATGCTTAACTAGGTACAAAAATTAATTAAAATAATTTATCAATGAATGTACATAATAAACGTTGACTATTTTTAATTATTTAATTACGAACAGTAAACGTTCTATTGGTTTCCAGCGAATAGACGCTTGGTACGTATTAATAATATGGGTAAGTTGCTGGGAAAAAGTTGTGAGGTTTCTTGTCTTATTTATATATTTTATTGTTTTCTTGTTTTTATTAACTTTTTTGTATTTTTGTTCAATTTGAATGAATGGAATAAAAATTGTGGTAACTTTCGTTCAAAACTATACTCATGCACGTGTATGTATTCTGTGACATGTACCTAGAGTAGTATTAACGAAGGGTTACTTTTATTTCTCTTTTTTGAAGAAAAACTTTGTGCTCTATTCTCGCATACCATTTACCCAGTGTCGAGTTAGTTGGAATTTACGTAAATTGAGTACAAAATGACTTCAGAAAACTTTCGTGTCCAAAACAAGAACAGTCTTAATGTATATGGGTAGAGAGAAAAAAAAAAATCTGTCCAAATAAGTATTTTACAATGAGACCATACCGACTAGTGTTTTCCTCGATAGTGTAAATTTTGACTTTCGAAATGAATTTTTAAGATATTTTTTATATGAATTTCTCACATCCCTCCCAAGGATCTCACGTCAAGCAATTTTTCCCGGAAGCCCAAAAGAATTCTATTCATCTTCCGATTTCAATTGCGCGGCAACTTGGCGAGATTGTTTTAAAAGTTTGATTTTCTATCAGTCATTCACGTCCGCCGAGGATCCAATTCGATCAAACTTGAAGCAATAAATAAAGCTTCAATTTCCTGTTACCCGTTTCCAGCACAGTCCTCTTTATCGGCAGACATCCTTATATTCTGGCTTTTACGTGTGCGAGCCTTATATCTTATAACTCTTGAAACGTGCATCGTAGCCGATGCGTCTACTGTCAATCAGAAAATCACAATTCACCGAATGACAAGATTTTTCAAAAAGAAAAAATTAATATTTTATTTGAACGCGTAATACTCGGATCGGGTGATCATAAATTTGGCAAAATAGTAGCACCGAATAAAATTTCATTTTGGGGAATAATTTTTATACAGTCTTGTATCTATTGCTTCACCAGTTTATTAATGTAAACATAGTGTTTATCTTCGTTAGAATTTTTTGAAAAATAATTCACGCTTCATGGATTTATGAGAATTTGATGTTGTGGCTGTGAGTGCGAAAATTCTCGCCTATATAAAAAAAAAAAAAGGATGAGAGTAGACAGCGTGACGTAACATCCGGTGCTTCTATCGGAATTGCCACTCCCATTGGAGGGCTGGTGCACTTTGAGGTGAGGCACTTCAATGGGTATATTTGCCCATGGGATGCCGCGAAGTGGATCGCTTTTAAATTTTTAAAATCGCAAAAAAAAAAGTTGTTACGCACTTGGCGCGGTCCGTGATTTTGAGATTTTTTTAAAAAGTCGAATGTTTTTGCGTTTGGCAGAGCGAATGTATGCAAATACAATGATAATGGGAAACTCCGGAATAGAATTTCACAATTACAATGTATAAAAGCCAAAAAAACAATATGAGCAATGTTTATAGTGCGTTGAAATTGTGTATTTCATTTTCTATTTCACGTATATAAAATTGTTTTTGTATTCTTAAAAGTACGCCCTATTTTTTTTGCCAAATTCTCATAGTTCACCTGTCTCTAACTTTCGTGCAATCGTACGATCGCCTCTTTCCCATAAACTTTCCATAATTTTGAAAATTTACTCGAGCACTTCCTTCCACGAGTAAAGACGTCGAGTTTCGTCAGAAAATTGGCGAGAAGTAGGTAAAACTTTGCCGCCGCTCTTTTTTCTCCGAGAAATCGAGTCGAGTACACTTCCTTAAAGAAAGCTAAGAAAGAGAGGACAGGATCTCTTGTAGATAAAGATAAAAGAGAAAGAGAGAAAGAGAGAGACGAATTAAAGCGGAGGATTGAGAAATGCGCGTTGAAAAATTGAAATTTCTCATAGAACTCGGAAAACTGAATCACACAACTACCAACTAATTCTATCGAAGTGACTAAGTATAAAAAAAAAATTCGAAAAAAGATCAGAAGAGTGAGAGGGACAGAAAAAGTTTCGGAAAGAGCCGTTAGCGGTTAAGAAGTTTAAAATACCATACTAAATAATAATAATAAAAAAAAGAGAACGAACCGAACAAAAAAAATTGTCCCGTCAGTCGCAGCACTTCAGTTCGAACCCTGTAATTTATGCGTTCAATACGAATCGTAGAATTTCTTGTTTTTCTTCGATTTCTGTACACTACCACGATCCTACCACCATCGTACTGCAGTACGATGCATTGTACATACAGATAGATATATATATATATATATGAACATATGTATATATATACCTACTACTATAGTGCTTTGTGAATTTTTTTTCTATACCAGCTGCCTTGCAAGAATTGTTGAAAATGAGGGAAAAACTTCAGTGCATAAAAAGGAGGATCATACGTTAATTCAAGAAGATCATTTAAAGTCACAGTAAGAAGAATATTTGAGGAAAAGTTCATGTAATCATGAAAGTCCTAACTAAATTTGAAAATAGAGAGACGATCATTTGGTAATAGAATTTCCATGAAACATCCTGTGAATAAATGAGGATTTCGTCTCCCGTACTTTTCGCACTGTTACTGTAGACGTAAGCGCGTAACACTCTCTCTCTCTCTCTCTCTCTCTCTCTCCTCTCGCGCAAAGTTATTTCGAACAGTCACGAGATGAGAAATTGGCAAGTCTCCAATTTCCATGTGCTCGATTTTTCAATGGCCGCTTCGCTCATCATCGTTATCACTCTCGGCAGTGTTACTACAGTTGCTCTATCGGTACTTTAAGTCCCGGTAAAGGGCATTTCTAACGGTATGAATTCTCGTGAAATGGCACGAGCGACGAAGTAAATGTAAAGGACATGTAAATTACGTAGCAAGTACGTCGTTAACGAAAGCACACTGGAACATGTGGATGAGCCTATCAATTCAGTCATTATTTTCTCAAGAAGTCAATGACTCTCTTGAATTTCGCGTTAGAAGTTCTCGACTGAATCCTCCTGACTTCTGGATACCGTTCCAATGGAAACGACTGAGATGCCCGCATGGTGAGCATTGTGAAGGAGCCTTTAACTCAGGCATTCGGTATGCAGGTCTATTTCGAAGCTTTTGCCGTAACCCGATCCAGAACGTAGAAGGGATTAAAGTTCCCGACACAGAGAACGGTGAACTCGTTTTCAAGTGAGCGATTTTCGCATCTGGTACCGTCGAACGGAGGAAGCAGGATGAGAAAGCGGGGGTTCAAAACAAAGAAGAAAAAGGATAAAGAGAAAGGCACGACGAAACCGAGTAAAGAAGTAGGGTGAGTAAACACAATAAGTGAGAAAATGAGAAGAACGGAATATAGACAGCGGAAAGGAGAGTGGGAGTGGGAGAGGGAGACTAAAAAGTATGCGAAAGAAAGATAAAGAAATAAAGAGTATAGCTATAGAGAGGAGATTCGAAAGCGTAAGCTCTACAGGCTGTACCTACTCGCTTCTTCGTAAAACGTTTGTTGACGTAACCTTGCGTAAACACGTCTGGAGCATCTAGCCAACTGACAAACCCCTTTCGAACGTAACGTAACTTTTCTTTCTTCTTTCCTCTTTCATTTTCATTTCTTTTCTCTTCGTGAACTCTGCTTTGACTGTCGAGCCCTTTAACGGAGGTATAGCCGTTATTATACCGTTAATATTCCAAAATGGCCGACTTCAATCGATTCACGGACATACAATTATAATACAAGAATGCATTACGTAGGTAAAAGTGCATAATTATTTACTCCATCGTAGATTGGAAAGTGGTTGCTGCCGTTCATAAATAAATTTTTATGCATCTCTTAGAGGAAGAGATTTAACGAAAGACAAACCGATGGGGTATCTATTTTATTTAACATGAGTATGAAGATTTATCTGATGGCACTAATTGCTTTCTAATTATAATTAAGCAGTGGGGTACCCTCTTTGGTGCGGTGTCGATAACACAGTCAGTCTAAAAGGAACCGCGTGGATATATCTTTGTTGTCTCTCTTTTTTTTTTCTAAGCTCGTTTTTTCTCATTTCCTTCTTATTGTTACCCTCTTTGACTTTTTCCCTGTTTTCTCGGTCCGTTCCTTCTCCTTTCCCTCTTGCATCGTCGCTCTGTCCCTTCAGCTCGTCATCCGTCCCATTGCTCCAAAACCCGAAATACCGAAAAAAAAAAAAAAAAAAAAAAAACACGAGAAGCGTCGATTTTCTCGCAGCGGGGTGTCCACGTCTCGACGGCGTCACGATGCTCGAAATAGCGAGCACACAGAGATACAACCGAAAGCCTCCAAGGGATGCATCGGCTGCTACCAGTAATTTTAGACACGGAGAACGGGACGCTCAGATATTTTTCTTCTTCAGCTTTTTTCTCTTGAAATTTCATTTTTATCTTACTTTTTATTTTTTTTTTCGATTTTCTTTGAAATTGTTTAATTCTTTGCTCTTATTGTACGTCTTCTTTTTCTCGTGGCTTTCTTCTTTAATACTTCTTCGTTATCTCTGTTTCTCGTGCAAGCAACGTGCCAAGGTTAGTAATTTAAGAATTGATAGTTACGTCACAGTACAGAGTGCTTATTTTATTTGGAAGCAATGGAATTTCACGAATCGGTTTAGGATAATGTACTTATGTTTTTTTTTTCTTTCGCGTCCAAGATCTTATCGCCTTTTAATTACCTTTGCTTTATATCGTCCTCTGGTATTGACTCTGTATCGAGTTGCATGAGTAAATAATAATGGTACCAAGAAACGGGTTTTTAAATTGTGAAATGTGGTTTACGTGGTTTTGTCGAATGTTTGGTGAAATCCAAAAAAATATTTTTAATCCGTACCATAATTTATCTACATTTTACAAGTAAGTTATTTGTGTTGTGCTACGTTTAAATTCATGAAAATTAATAATAGTGTACGATTTTGTTGCTGCTTCTCGAATATTCTTGTACCGATAAATAATATTATCAGTCTGTTATTACGTCATATAACGTGAACGCCGTAATAAATGCTTTTGATGTCGCCTCGAAGCTTTCGTATTATTAGAATCAAAGAAAACACTGACGCATAATGGTTTTATA
Source organism: Calameuta pygmaea (assembly GCA_031762395.1). Taxonomy (NCBI): domain Eukaryota; kingdom Metazoa; phylum Arthropoda; class Insecta; order Hymenoptera; family Cephidae; genus Calameuta; species Calameuta pygmaea. The sequence goes on from JASANN010000571.1 coordinate 342,766, forward strand.
TGAAAGCATGGAGTAAAGCTTCATTACTGAAAGAATAAAAAAATTTTTTAAATAGAGGAATACAAATTTTAATAAAGAGAAGTCACAGCTCTTCTCGTAATCGATTAAAAATATTAATTTCATTTTTTTACCGGGTTATTCGAAATTTTGTAGTTCAGGTTAAAAAGTTTTTTTTTTTAATTTTTTTTGTACTTTATTGCTCTTGAAATAGATGAAATTCTTTACCAAGATATTACTAGAAAGCATGAATCATGATATCGAGAAAAGCTCGTGAATAAAGTTAAATGGGTACCTGGAGAACGGTATCACGAACAGGAAAGTATAAAGGGGATTAAAACAAAACAGTCTAAGAACAATTAAAAAAAAACCAGAATCATTTTATAACTAAACCGTTAAAGAAATTCACAAACTCCGTAAAAGATATCCGAATTTGGTAACATAGACCCATCAGGAGTAATCCCACATATTTCTGGGATTGGATTCGTTTAAAAACAAAAATAACAACTGCACCCTCTAAAGAGAGCATTCGAAAAAGGCCTCGGAAAAGAAAAATCTAAAAGCGTAACTGGAGCCAACGACCCTCTCGTATGCTTTTCAGCATGAAAAACCATAAACTGTAGTAACGCCTTCGTGCTCCAAAAAAAAAGAGACAAACACGATAACAACTATCAATCAAATCAAAGTTAAAATCAAAGCATCGAAAGCATTATCCAATTCCAACCTGTATCCTCAAAATGCAATACAAAAAAAAAAGAAGTTCAAAGAATATTCCCTCTAAAAAGGAACCGCTCAAAAATCGCTAACTGCCATATCGACTTGATATTCAGTGAGCAATGTTAACGAGCAAAAACTTAATTAATTCTGCAGACTTTCTGAACGACCGAACCGATCAAAGAAATTTGTACCAATTCACATCCAGCAACCCAGTGAAAAAAGTAATATGAAAGAGATAAAAATGAAATAACAAAGCAGTAACAAAAGGCATAATCTTTGTTACTATCATGGCAAAGATCAAACCCCAAGACGGTCTTTCTACGGGATGTTCTAAGTTATCACTCGCGTTCGCATCCCAGGAATAGTCGCCATGTGGTGGCAGCCGTGGGACGCCTATTTTCGGGTAAAGACAAATTTGGAGCGAGTCGCTACCGCGAGTCCGAAGCACGGCTTGCGCTAGTCTCTTCAAGTGTAAGCTTACATGCTGTGGCTAGAGTTAGAGAAGGGATGCTGATGCTGATGCCGATGCTGATGCTGATCATGATGGTGGCGGCGGTGGTGGTGGTGGTGGTGTTGGGTGTGACAAGAAGGCCAATGGGATGTGTGCGGCCATTTTTAGAGGGCTCGTTGAAGGAGCCGTACCCGACTTTGGCAGCATTCAGTTGGAAGCGGTCAGCCGAAGAGGAGGATTCGTAACAACCCTTATTCCTTAGAACGAAAACGTATTAGTATCGTCGCAAGTATCGTCAGCACCATCGGTATCACCGGTACCATAATCGATCGACGTCGCCAGTGTTCTCCAGCGATTCTACGTGCATTGGATCCGATCATCGTCGCACCTACATGCCGGTGCTTTAAAATCTTCTTCCGAGGACGAGAGGAAATCTGTAGGACGGCAGGATCGGCTGTCTCTGTGGAAGCCGCATTAATTATTTCTTTGTCTTCTTGCGTCTTGTTCTGTTCCGTCTGGTAACGGCTCTTCGAAATCAATGTTTCTTTCTTTTTTTTTTCAAATCGAGACCGGGGTTACTGTTCCGTGCTTCCTTACTTCCCATAGTAAATGCGACGTATGGAATGTAAAGAAGTATGGAGCCGCGCCCAGGCTTACCAACGGCTACGAAGAAGCTTCAAAAGGAAAATTTCGAAAAAGTGCTATATACTCGGTATTTGAAATATATGCAGGTGCATGTAGGTGCATACGTACAAATACCGGAGTAGTGTTCGAGTTTCGAAAGGGAGCGAATGAAGTCTGCGTCAAAGTGGGAGACGATTAATTATGATATTTTGTAAAAGAGGGGGAAAAAAAAAACTAAGAAACAAAGTGTACAAGTGTAAGTCCTTAAAAAAAATACGCGACATTATACACCGATTCTCTAAGTAACGAGGTACCGAAAAGGCCCAATTAATTGAAAATGAGAAGAGAAAAAAATTTTTCCCAACACTCGAGAAAAGAAGATATCACATTCGTAAGGAACAGGTGAAGATACTCATGACGAAGAAAGTGTTTTATATCTCATAACATTTTTTTTTGTTCAATGGCTTCATGCTCAAAATAGACCGTTTCTACGTACGTCCCTGGCGTCGTGGTGCGGTCTATTTCGGCTCGTAAGCCTGGCAAGCGGGTGCGTAAAAGAAGAAGAAGAAGAAGTAGAAGTAGTAGCAGAAGAAGAAGAAGACGAAGAAATTACATGGCAAAGTCAAAAATAGCACGTGTCGGTCGGCGCCATATTTCCAGAAATAAGTTCTCCGGTTACAGCAGCACCGAGAGTGACTGGTGGGGAGGCCGGAACTGGTAGAGGGGATATATATATTTCGAATTTCAATTTATTTATTTTTTTTTTCATACCGCCAAGATCTAGGTGAAACTACAAAACAATAGTGTACAAGTATGATTCAAAATGCCGATGTAAAAAAGAAAAAAAAAAATATAACGAGTAATCTGCACGTACAGAAAGCCGGTAGCAAAGTTTTCACAAGAGTGGGGATACGGCTGAAGTGGTGGGGATGAAAACCTATTTCAGTCTCAAACACCGGACCCGTCTTCGTCAGTCTGCCGCATATCAGCCTACCGGTCGCTTCACATTTGGCATTAGTATAACATTAGGTATACAAGAGGGACGCGGCTGGAATTTCGCAGGGCCGTAACATTTTCTACTCGTGTATGGAAGCCCGGTAGATCATGGAGTACGGGATAAAACTCCGCTAAACACTCGATTTATGAGGCTGAGACAGCGAAGCCAGCATGAGCCCAGGCGATTCTGATAAATAATGGCCTAGCGCGACTATGCAACGTTACGTGGATACGCTAACGCCATGACATCTACATATGTATATATATACACACACATACATCCTATGTGCTTGGCAGCGAGAATGGGCTAAAATGTTGCGTCTACGTATACGCGGATACACTTACTACATTACGTAGGACCACGTACCAGGGAATGTATGTACACCAGGGTACACTAGTGTCCAATTGTATTCAGAATAGTTGGCGGACACACGCGCAGATATCACCGCGGAATAGATTGGTACACATAGGTACCCGCGGATTTGCATTGTTGTCATCGCCATTCGAACAGTACGCGTCAACGATCGCCGAGTATCTATTGTCGCGAGTAATTCTCGCGGAATCCCATGGAAACCTTATAACTTTTACTGTCCAATTTTATCGTTCGTCAATGCGCGAACGGAGCGACTCACGCGTTTCTCTGTCCGGAATTGAGCGAGCAGAGCAGTCGAGTTGAGTAGGGACTAAACTAAATCGCAGGACAATATCGGCATATTGGATTGAAGTAGATAATATAGCCGATAGTAATCGATCGTTATCGAGCATTCCCGATCGTTCTGTTGGATAGATATGACGACCAGTGGATATTACATAGATGGTTGATATATGAATTTTTAGGGACTTCTATAATGACCATCAGGACAAAATATATTCTGGTTAGAAAATAGATTCGTGCTTTGCACCGTTTTCACACAGTTTCACGCTCGGTATACGCGAGCGTTCGGGTATGAAATTTCAAGAGAGAGAGAGAGAGAGAGAGAGAGAGAGAGAGAGAGAGAGAGAGAGACTGGTTGTAGTTATGCAGAGGGAAGAAAAGGAAAAAGAGATGGAAAAAAAAGGGAAAATAATTCATCATGTTCAGGATAGTCCGGGGTTCGACGAAGGGCTTTGGTAATTGCTTAAGTTTTCCTCTTTTCGTAGTTATTATACGGCTCGAGTACTTTTCGATTACGAAACACAGATTTTTAGCAGTTTCCACTCGGTTCCAATCACTGGGAACTTTAAACTGTTCCAGGAGGGAACTCCGATCGTTTGAAATTCTGAGAAACTGCGGCTCATTGTGGGTACGACCCTTTAAATTCTCTTGGTATAGCTAATCGTGTACATAGTTCATTTATAATATATATATATATATATATATATATATATATATAGTACGTTTGTATATAAGGTCCACTCGAACGTGTTTCTCTAATTCGCTTGATTAAGCTAAATAAATTACACTGATACGATTCCCCTAAAATAATAATATTAGCTACGGTATTGTCGGCTAATATCGTCATTTGCATTAATGTCATTGTTAATTGACGTGGCTCCGAAATTTTGTCGTTCTATTTATTTCTATTCTCAGCTTCATTTCTCTCACTGACTTTGCGAATATTTTCAAGAAATACTATGCGTGAGGTAATAATCAACTTGACTGCTTTAGCGTGTACGCGAAAGTTAATTTTCAAAATTGAGTCCTTTGTTGTATCTTGCTGTTATAAAATATACACAAATTTAAATCCTCTTTCTCTCCTTGTCAGCTTCTTACATCTCTCCTCTGCATCCTTAATGCAAAATAGGTCTCCCAAGGCCTGTCCCAGTTGGAAACATACACCATAATAAATTAAAGGGAATATACATGTACCATATAGCAGTACTGCACGTAGTAAACATATGTATACCTTCGTTACAGGAATTTTCAGTATTTTAACTATGTAAATTATATATCGATAGTTCATTAACGTTTGAGCGAAGTTGATTTAAATAATTAAATGGATTAATTGAAACGGAATTTTCTTTATTTTATTTCCCTTCATTACCCGTTATGCTGGCATTGATCGTCAGCGCCACTCGAATTTGCAGTGTTCGCCAGAAGCTAACGTTAGTTGGGTAATTTCAGTAAACAGTTCCTACGGGCCGCTCCAGATGGCGCTAGTGCACATTTCTTACTATCGCTCCACTGCGGGGAAAGATAGAAATGGCCAAGGGAAATTATTCCATTTGACTGTACTTATTTACATAGAAACACGTACGTATGTATTGCAGCTATATGTAAGCATATGCATATATAGTATATATATACAGGGTTATTCATGGCAAACCCACCAGCTGAACGCGATTGAACAATTCTGTTAATCGAGGCAGCGTGGCCTTGCTAAGCAAATGAAGGAACGTGAAATTCATGACAAGAACAATTTTACGACGTTAACCTTCATTTCTTTAATGATGTCACCCTTCTCCGCGTCGTGAAATTGTACATTCACGGCCAACTTCAGCTGGTCCGTTTGCCGTGAATAACCCTGTATCACAATGGTGACTTCCCATTTTCCTCGAGTACGTAGCGTATAACGGATCGGACACTTGCAACTCGATGTATGTAAACGCATCCGTAGCGACGCACACAAACGTAAGTACTCGGTGCTGAACTAATAACGGCTGCCGAATGTCAATTCCTTCTGTAGAGACGGACGGCTGAACATGATTCACATTCACATGATAATAATTATCGTTTCTATGGGCACATTATATACCTGGAATGACCTGTACACGTCACACCTGGACAGACTGGTACACACATCACATTCGCATGATAATAATTATCGTTTCCATATGTGTACACATAACATACCTGGGAGGACTCGTACACATACGGAAGGTCATCTGTAACATCTATACCGGTGACTACAATCAATCGTTATTCACTAATTACTCCCAATTACCACAATGGCGACGGCTGTTCCGCTGTCCGACGTGCAGTGCCGTGTGTGAGAATTAGCGTCTGGTTGAATGAAAACTTGCACGGTTGAGCAAAAAATATCACTCGCTTATAAATACAAGTTTTCGAGACAACTTGACTAACTGATTGAGTTTCAAACGATGAAAAGTCAGACACGCGAGAGTAAATTATTTAAGCAGGAGGTGCAATTATACTTATGATTATATCACGAACAATTCTTCTTAGCAGTCCTTCAAATATTTTTAAGTCGTTCCTTGCATTATCGAACACTTCATAGAATTTTATGATAGCTTCAAAGTGCATTTGATGCACGCGATGCAATTTCTATCGTAACCCCTTTTACCTCAGGGTCATTAAAATAGTAAAATTCCTTAGCGTTGTTTTTTCTACTTCTCTCTCTCTCCCCCTCTCTCTTTCTCTCCCCCCATTTCACTCTTTGTTTTTTTATTATCATCGAGTTTTCACTAATTGAACCAGTTTTCGAGATAAGAGTGCACCCCACCAGCATCACTACTACCACCATCAGCAGCCAGTCTAAAGGCTTCCATCCTACTGCACTATCTTGGTCGTCCTCCTGCTCCTCCCAGGGCCGTATTACTCGGGTGCAACTGCCCGCTATTCCAATCATCATAAATTGCTGAGGCGAACGTGACAATTGTACAGAGGAACCAATGAATGCAGTGTCATTCGATGCTTCTGCACATTCAAGCTATTCTACCTGACGTAAGAGAGATAGACTGTCGGGAAAACGAGGGAGGAAAAATCAAAGGTTAAAAATTCCGCAGCAGTGAAACGGTTGCCGATTTGTCGATTCATTTCATTTCTTTTCCGTCTCGTCTGTCGACCCACCCGTCTCTCTCTCTCTCTCTCTCTCTCTCTCTCTCTCTCTCTCTCTCTCTGCCTGTCTGTCCGTCTGTCTATCAGCAACTGGAAATACATATATGTACCCTGTGCCCTTCCGTTAAATGGATTAAATAATATCGAACTGTGTCAAACGTTTGACATGGAAATACTTGCATCTCCCTGCACATGTATATTTCATGTTTCTCGCTCCAGCGACCGTTTCTATCTTCTTTCTTTTTCTCTCATTCCTGCCTTCTCGTTCACGAAACAATTTTGTCAAAAACACTTGAACGTGTCGTGTAGCTATCTCTGGAACCAATCTGCACCATGTGGCTCTGCAGTTTTGCATAATGTGCGTTCGTATTTAAATTTTGTTACGGACGTTCGATTTTGAAAATTTTTTTTGAACACACGGCATTATATATAAGCGTCATTCTGTGTAGATATTCATTGTATAGATATTGTATGGATACATCTGCGTAAAATGCGCACAGATAATGCAATGGTTTTGAAGAGGTAAAATTTTCAAAAATGATATTCTGAAAGAAATTTAGGTACCAAGACAGCAAAGCTATAGATTCGAGATACCGCGAGGATATGATTTTTATGAGAACCTCAAAAAATGTATAACGTGAAGTAGGCAGCATGATGATTTCTTAAACAGTCAATATGCGATCTTAAGCACAGTAAATTTGTTTACGACTGCTCACGATATTGACATTGAGATTTGGCAGACAAAACTATTAAGTTATTGAAAATATGCGGCGCGATGTGACTTTTGGCACCAAACGATTAACGTTATTTATAAATTATTTTTTGTCAAATCATATTAGTATGTGGATTATAAATTATTTTTTTCAATAATAAAAAGCAACGTCATATCTTTTGACAGTGTCAACCATGACATTGGAATTTAACAAGATCGTATAAAGTTTTAACTCATAAATTGATTTCCGATATTAATTCCATTACCTTCAAAGGCAGTTCAAAATTGTTCTTATTTTCGTATCAGCACTGAAGTTATCCGTTTAATGTTAGATTTTTTTTTTCATCTTCTCTGTCTGTTTCAGACGCATTATTTATAGAACACAGTGTGTCATGCTTCGTGAATGCCAGATTGCTTTTCGGTAGGGGCATTTAGCTAGCATTACGATTTCAGCATTGTCATAACGGCGTTAAATAATTTAATTTAATGAAATAATCATGCATTTCAAAACTAAGAATTTTCATTCTTATTTTTGTTTTTAATAATAAGTAACAAAGTATGCCTATTTTTATACTATTAATATCAGTTTATTATTTCAGCACAAACAAATGATGTGGCTACCTACTGTAAAAACGTGGAATTAAAAAGTTCGGTTAATGAAAATTTAAAGTTCTCAAACTATACATTATGAGGCGTAGAGAGATGTTTTCATGAAAAATTGGACTTTTCTGGAAGGCATATTTTATATTACTTTTTATTATATTCAACCAGAAAGTCCGGATAGGAGCGACTAATTTTTTATCTGAAAATATTAATTTGGAAATAAAAATGTATATTTACCTATTAGCTCAAGAACAATTTAGATTTTACAAGCTGAAAATTTCTTCAGCGCGTACAATAAAATAATATTACGTTAATAAAATTACCTTCAGGAAATTACCAGTAAAACTGTTATATCAGATAAAAATGTTTTTCGAAGAAACTGATAAATTTTCTATACAACGACATTTTAACGAATTATTTTACCCGATTAAAATAATTAAAATTGTTATGACGACATTGTACGAGTCTTTCCCAGTAACATCCAGCTCGTATTTAGAGTCAAACAAAACAACGATTTGAAATACAAGTAAATTTCATAAAATTGTTAAAAATCTGCAATTCCTTATGCATACAGAACGTTATTGTGATTCTTAAAAATATATTTCGTATCATTTTTCTAGCGGGTGTTTTTTTTAGTTTTCCTCATAGTTTTTTTTTTATATCCCATCCACTCACTAGATGGAATTGAGTAAATTGATAAATCGATCTCGACCGTCTGTTACGGTTACGTCACAACGAAATATTTTTATGCTCGAGCATCACTCAGACGTGCCAAACGCGCGTCGTACCATCGGCACATAATATCTTTAACTTCTCCATACAATTTTCCGATCATAGATTTTGATTACATAATTCATTAAGACGCGTTATAATTTTATCATACTAAAGCACACTGCGACTATCGGCCTACTATTGACGCGATCGAATCAAGAGGATATATCGAATTTACCTAGAACTCGAAATTTCGGAACCTCGACTTCACTGAAAATCTACGTAAACACGAATCACTTGCACGTGGAACATTGTTCGAGATTGTACCAATTAAGTCCTGCAGAGCCATTAATTGCGTGAACGTTCTGCCCTGTCAATGTTCGTGGGAGTTTCGAACCGTCATTTGCCTGGCGAATAGAGCCAGTACATGCCTACTGTTACAGAAGTGCAGAAAGCTCTATACAAAATATACAGGCAAACAATGATATCCGAACTGAGTAAACATAAAATCCATAAAACAACCATATAACGTGCCTTGATGAACAAGTGTTTCTATCGCGAACTGAATGAACGAGTCGTGAGCGCAAATAGGAGAATAAGAATTTGAAAAAGCGAAAAAAATGAAAATAAATAAAATTCAAGTAGAAAAATCATCGCCACAGGCGAGAAATACGATTTATCTTTTGTGCAATATGCAGAATGAAGTTGCCAAGTGCATTTGACAGTATACCAAGGGAAAAATTTTTCTAATGGAGTTATAATCGTTGAGCTGCATTTTTTTGTAGGGCTTAACGACACTTTTTTTTTTTTCTTTCTAACTCTGACCCAGCTTCTTCCTTCGATAAAATATATATTCATAGCGAAAAGTGTATATTATTTTCATGCATATTTTTTGCGAACCTATCACATCAGAAGGTGGAAATTGGAATTTCGCTATATTCGCTTTTATTCCTCAATCGAATTGTACCGTGCGGGATAGATCGGAAAGTGCTGTGGAGAAACCTCCTCCGTTCTCCTTCTAAATAAATACAGGCATGTACAGTGCTGTGCAAAAATAGGGTGTCGTTTTAACTTTTAACGTGTATGCCTTATAATAGAAGAATCTGTTCAGTGTTTTTGCTCCGTATTCTATTTATGTATTACATGTACATTTACAGGAATTGTATGAGAATCCACAAAGGCATGTATAACCATACTGTACTGGAAGTCGTTTATTTCTTGCATTGAATTCCACTGTATACTGACACAACAAATAGAAGTCGTACCGTATATCGTTTAGAGGTATGATAATGTTCCAAAGCATACAGAATCTTGAGAGCATATCGAGTATTTCATGGGGGATAGGAACCGTTGGTACAAGATAGGATTTCAAAGAAGTTTATGAAATTTTCTCATTTCTGATAATCGTAAACACTGATAACAGGCAAAGATATGATTCGAAATGCTCTTATAAAAGCATTTAGAGTCCAACGAACCGAGAAAAAGACGTAAGCATGGCATAAGCGTGAAGAGCAAAAATGTTCAAGACGTAATTCGAAATTTTTCGAAGGGCAAGTATGATGGAGAAAGAATTTTTTTTCAAAATCACGTTCCGTTGACTTGTAAAGAGCTTCGATGTTTTTTTTTTTAATGAAAATACATGGCTTTTTGTTTAATATTTATTTGTAATTGCGACGTATATTGGTATTTTATTAACGAATTTTCAAAATATTCCTTATAAATTGTCAGAATTTCATTTATTCGATTAATGGGCAACATACTTCGAATTTTATTTAATAATATTTAATTTCCTCTTTGCTAAATATTATATTTAGGGACAACTGCATTATTGTGCGTTTCTTCTTTATGTGGAAATATTTATTACTGGGTGTCCCTTATACTGCGTACTTTTGCAGAAGGATGGTCGACGATAAGGAGCTTGAATAGCAAATTAAGTGTAAATTGATCAGAAAACAAAATATTCATTAGATTTTTACGCCGAAAACGCCTTTTTCTTGAAACGCACTTTTTCTTCAGCGTCTTTCAATACTTTTGGATAAAATTTCAACTAAACGCTCGTCTATCGAGTGCTTTTTTTGAATTTTCATTCTCCTTTTGTTTTTTATAAACAAGAAAAGGTGAGAAATTGTATAACAAATTTCGTTTTTTTTTAAAGTTGCGTAATGTTCCTAATTTTTGGAAATTTACTCATGCCATATACTACAATTACTACATTGCTTAATAAGACAATATCTGAAAATTTCTGATCCGACTTCCCTATAGCGAAAAATCGCATAGACAGTACAGTCATTCAGTGTACTGCACAGAAAATTTCGATATGTGATTACGAAGCATTTTTTTAAATAAAATTATAAACTTCTGAATTGACAATTACTACAATATATATATACAATAAAATAATATAAAGTTGCATTCATCAATATTTTATTTATCTCAGAAACATTTCACGAAAATAAGCTATTGCGAATGCGTCAGCGGTGTGTAACCCCATAACCCCAAGGTATGTTTCTTAGGGTACGATTCTTAGTTTGCTTAGTTAGGTTGGCTAGCGTGATATGAGATAGTAATTCAAAAAAAAGAATAGAATTTTTTAAAACTTAACATAAATTTCTAAAGATGAATGAAAAAAAATGTCTTGTTTTTGCTGCGCATATCGCCACCCTACGATCTTTTTTTTCACCCGATTAGGTTCCCCCTCTCTTTCACACAACTCACACATTTAATTGGTTTTGTCACCAGACATTGATCAGACTTTAGGCATCATATTAGTTTTTATTTGGGCAATATCAGTTGCATAGCTTAAGCAGATCGAAAACATAAAATCATATATACAGTCAACCTCGTTTACCTTTCTTCCTCCGTAGTCGGGTAAAAATTTCGAACCGCTATGACGCAAAACCAAAAATAAGTAAAAACCAAAATCTAAAACCTAATTAAGAGCTTCAAAGATATATAACACGGAAATGTGAATATTACACTCTTAGTCAAGCCCCTCAACCCCAATACCCTGACCACAAGAGAAAAGTACGTAATAGGGTTAATATTAATTTGAAAAATTTTTTCCTCGTAACTCGTGAAAAAAAAAACGATCGAAAAAGAATTTGATAAGGATCATGTTCACTGTTCGAAACCATTAAACTTATTTCTTTAATATTTTTTTGAATTTTCATAACCAAAAGATATATTCAGTTGTTTGATTTTGAGCGGCCCACCCTGTATAAGATAAAAATCCCATATAGATGTACAGCAGCGAGCACGTAACGCTCCTATATCCTATCCCACGATACGTACTACTTATGTGCATACATAGGTATACTGAGAAACACGTCGAACGTAGTATAGATACAGCGGGCCCATCCCATTTTCGCCATTTTCAATGGAGCCTTCGTTGCTCACTTGATAAATCCATCTATCCGGTAGTAATACATATCCGCTTACGAAGTTTCTACACGTAAGCGAAACGTCAGCGTTTGCAGTTGCGTCTGTAGAACCAGTTTGTCCTCAATAACTCCGTACCCTATCCATATCGATACCTTAGAGACAACTCGAATACAGAACAGAGTATAGAATGTATCAAAGCGCCGCTACCATCCTCTTATACACAATCTTATAGGATTATTTTCTTGATCTGTGCTCACTCTGTGCTGTCTGCTTAGATACTGTTATGTCCCCTTACATAAGACTCCGATATATTATCGTTGTGACACTCACGTGGGTTCGGGGACTCCACCGCGACAGTGCGCAAACAGGATTGGTCAATCGGAGCACGTGGTACCTGGAGTAGGGATAAAAATCCTGTGGTGGGAGAGAGAAAGTCAAGAGTGGGGATTGTCAGGTGATGAAGAAGCTAAGGAGTGGGGATGGACTTGGTTGCATTTGAACAGTGGTTAAGTAGAGAGCGTAGGCAACTCACGATGCACCGTTTCGACGTCGATTGAAACGAAGGTGTCGAGTGCATCTTCGTGCATGACGGGAATGGCCGACATTGCCTCAGGGGGAGTAGGGAGGGGCAACCGTGAAAAGAGGATAGTCCAAGAATTGTAAATACGTGGGTACGAGAGAAGATGGTCACGAGGGAAGTCAGAGAAAGATGGTGAGAATGAGGATGAGGTTAAACTGGTAGAGAAAACGGAAAGGAAGGAGCGAGGGAGGGAGGGGGGGGGGAGACGTCGGCGAAGCGTTTGAAGTTTTCGAATAAGACAAAAGCTAGAGCTGTATTCGCATCACGGTCACGCGCACCCTTACCCCGGATCCCCCAACTTCTCCTCTACTGCTTTCGCCACTACTACTCTTGCTGCGGCCACTGTTACTAGTACTTTTTAGGATTATACGTACACAGTATATACCTAGATGGGGCTACGGTCCAACTTCTCTCGGCTAATCAGAAAAATCCACACTCTACTGAGCTTATTGAATTGTCCCTGGATTGTGACGATGCCTTTACTTCGGTGCTCGCCCACTGTCTTTGGCGCCCTGTCTACGTTTCTTCTATCACTTTCTTTTTTTTTCATCCTCTTTTTTATCCAGCTACCACCCATCCTCCCATCGGTCCCTCCCTTATCTTTTTGCAAGAGGACAATTCTCCTCTTCGGACGGTACTCCACGGATTGGTACGGGTGGACGAATGGGAATAAATGGAAGGTGGAGATCGTGATCGAATTCATACCCAGGGCCAAATTCCACCGTATAGTCGTGTCGGGGTCCGTGCTCGCTCTTGTGTCCCTTGCTAACTTAGCGACGACCCCTGACCCCCACCAACGTTAACCCCTTTCCATTGGGCAATCAGGCCACTACGCTTGAATTTGTTCCGGGGCGATAGACGCTGTCTTGAGAATCTTTCGACGTTTATTTTCTTTTCTTTTTTTTCTACCTCGTGTGATAGTTCGTTAAGTCGAGTCTCTAGTCCGGCTTCTTATATATGTATACACATGTGTCTCCTTTTATATAGGAAATTTCTATATTTACCATGATCGTCTAGTCGTCATATTTTTCTCACCAATCGGTTTCTCTCTCTACTATTTGCCGCAACAGTCTTTTCATGGCTCACAGGTTTTATCCTACATCGAAAATATCATATCAAAATCCAGCTTATCTTCCTGAATTCCTGATTCGACCAAAATTTTGATTGAGACGGGGCCCGGGAGAGCTAACTACGGGCCTGGCCGAGCGCTGCCGAGGAGACGTGACGTCAAGATCCGACCACAGAACTTGGCGGCTCGACTACGCGAAGCAACCGACGAGCGGCGTCTTCAGGATCAAAGGGCATGCAGGGGTTTCAGAAGCGGCAAGGAGGAGCCAAACATCGAGGCAGTACAGGTAAATTCCTTCCAAAAAGAGCACTGAAGTCAGTCCAAGGTAAAAAAGATGCCAGGATCTATTTCATCGTGATCGTCAAAACAATTGAAGATCGCGATCTCGCTAGCGTAGTCGATGTAACGATGTAACCTTATAGAGCCAGGGGGTGACATTACGGCGTTCTTTCGGTAAGGATCTAGATTTTCGAAATTTTTAGCGTTCCTCAAGGCGTAGCCTACCTCAGGCATAAACGTGCTATCGTTTCGAACAGTTTTACATTATTTATCGCATCCGTTCGAGGGACCCATTACCTAGAAGAGCATGTTCTTGTGAATATCAGGAGCTACCGAAAAACGATGAGTGACGCTCACAGGGATATCCAGCCTATTTTTAAATTCATGATATCAACCGATCTTTTCTGTTCTACGTACTCTTGTTGTTGGATAAAATAATTTGAATACAAAGAAATTATAGAGCGAATAATTTTCGAAAAGAAAAGAATAGTGGATGTAATACAAAACGATTGAATGAGGTACGACGAAAATTCGTTATTATGATTCATTCGACGCGCAAATTCCTTTGTTCGTAGGTGAAAATGCAGTGTTGCCACAAGCGGGAACAATTATCCAGCAATTCGTGATTTGGTGCTGCGATTTTCAAAGGATATAAAGTGAAACGTTGCTGATACCGAATACTATCCTGCATCCTCCTGCCGATTCTGGATCCTGTCAACCCTCTCTCCATAACAGTCATTAGTAATTTAATTAATGCTCGTTAACCCGGAACAATCGATTCAACATTAGTGACACGTCAAGGGTGGATGATGAGGGGAAGAGGGGGGGGGGGGGCATTGCAACTCTTCTCAGCAGTGATGCGTACCCGTAACGTTTACGTAGGTCGAAATCAAACTGCAGAGTGGGTGGGAACAATAGAAGTAGGGGATGTTGTAGTGACATATTAATTTGACAATGAAACGTACTGTCAATATCGTGTGGTTATGCATGACACAGTGCAAAATTTATAAGTAATCTGGAAGGACAGTGTAAGCAGTTGGGATTCGGGGTGGAGATAGAAGTTATTCCTTGGGCTTTCACAAAGGACTAGGAATGCTTTTTAATACATCTCTCAAGAATATTCGCTGAGTTTTGCACTGCTGCCAGTAATGTAAGCAGGACGTTGAAGAACTGCCGGCGACCTGCATAAGGGACTAGATACTTGGAGCGTGGGGTTTGGGTGGCTGGGGGGGGGGGGAGGTGAACATGGCGTGAGGGGATGAAATGGGGTTGAGGTAAAAAGGGATAGCACCCCCAGAACGACAAGAAGTCCTTGGCTTTCGGCCATCTAATATTCCTTGGTGCTTTTTGGTACCGAAAAAGGACTATCGTCGACTTGACACCACTTGGAGGGTAGTTTCTATATTTTCGAAAAAGACAGCCCCTTCTGCCTGTCTCTGACACTCGAGAAAAATGCATAAAACATAAATCGCGTTACACTGTAAATGCAATGAAATTTTATTGTTCGTCGTTCTCAATGGTTGATCCGTTAAGGAATATTATGAGTCGTTAAATTAAAGGATCCGAGGGCTGTTCAGAGATTCCTTAAGCATCGAAAGGGATAAAACGAGGAGGTCTCGAGGGCTGAGCAGAAGAAAAAGAATTAAATTATTGCAAAGATTAGTTTTTCTATCATCGAAGGAGGCGTTTTTGGCCCGGGACTTGGGAAGCCGGGCAATATGCGTGTCACGTATGGGGGGGTGGCAGCCCCTGTGCGCCATACTGGCAGCTACCCTTCTCGCGTGAGTGTGTGTGGCTCTGTGCGGGGCTGGGAATTCACGTGTGTTCGGGGATGAGGATGGGTCTGGCTTTGAGGATAGAAAAGGGGTGGGTTGGCATTGCGTGAACTGCATACAGAAACTACCCCTATCCCGATAAACACTGTCAATACCGCCCATTGGAGGTTTGGGAGGACCCTCGAGAAGGAGAAATTCGTTTATTTTCTTCTTTTCTTAAAGGTTAGATTCGCGTAAGGGGCCCGAAAAGTATATTTAGATTTGGTAAAGTCTCTTTAACCCGAAATCGCAATGAATTACTTTGTTTTATATTTTCCAATATTTCCTCGTTTTCTTTTTTTTCTTTTCTTTTTCTTTGTTATGCCCGGTTCAGTTCTCTCCTTCTGTCTTCTTCCACCACTTTTTTCAACATGATATTTTCTCTCTCTCTCTCTCTCTCTCTCTCTCTCTCTCCCCCTCTCCCGCTCCCTCTGTTTGTCCTACCTTATTACCATAGCAATGGCGGCAAATCAAATTGAATAAAAATTTATGTATCAGGAACGGCAATAAAACGGAATAGATTTGGGGCAGAATGGGGCCGAATCCATCAAGCGGGATTCCGATAAAGGAGGATCGTTGGGACCGGGACGTCCTGGACGATCGGGATAGCGAGATACCCATCCCGTAGGAGAGGATCTTTTCCTTGTATCCTGCACGATTGGAACGGGATTGTCAAATTGTTGCCCGGAAATTTATTCCACGGAACATCTACCAGCCCTCCTTTACCATCAGTAGTCCCGCTCCCCGAGGTGTTCCGCTTTACCCTCTCATCGTCGTTCGGCTACTCCCTTAAACAGTTTACTAAGATAGCACGGGCTGGAATTGGATGGTTTATGATTTTACTTAACTCTTAAGGTTTATTTTAACGAATTATATCGAGAGCGCTCCTCGATCGGAACAAAGGGATATTTTTCTTTAAGCATACAATGAACGAATAAAAATGTTTGAAAAATATGATTTTTTTTTTGGAAATTAAGGTATTTTGATAGCTACGTATACACGCATGCAATTATACATACGTGTGCATACGTGAAAAAGCTCGAGGGAATATTTTTCACTTGAAAATTGAATTTCCTCGCACGATTCCTCATTCGTTTATCTGGTGAATTTTGATTTTACCCCATTTCACATAGCTTCTAGTAAATATCCCTAGGTGGCGCTCGAGCACCAAATGGATCGAGTAGCAAGAGGTGGAATTCACGTTTCTCCTGAAGTGTCGACAGTACCGAGTATTATGTGCTCTTGTGAAAATCGATTTTAGGGTGGATTTTCCGATCGTTGCCGTCGACGGTGGCATCACGTATCCGGTGAGGATACCGTTTGAATAGCTCGTTAAACTTTTGGATCGACGTATTGACTCGTGCCAAAGAAAAAGGCCTTTATTATAAAAGAAGAGAGGAAGTTCTTGGTGCCGTTGGCGCTATAGGCGCTACGGGATATCGATTACTGGTGGCAAATTTGAAAAGGCCGCGACTTTCGTTTCAATGTGGGATTTAAAAAAGAAAATCCTTAACCGATCCATTCATAGGATTTACTCAGGAAGCAGTGCCACTTCTAATCCCTATACGAAATTGATTCTATTCTTGCGTAATAGTGTCTACGAATGTTCGATGCCTGAGGGCATTATGACAGTTGCACGAGTGTTTCGGATATAGCTAGTAATTTTTTTCGATCTCTAGTGACTTTTTTTTTTCTACTGGCTTCCAGGATAATTGGATCGCTTTTCAGTACAGCATTGGTGAATAATGCATTACGTTCGTGAAATCGAATGTGAACGCGACACGGAAATAAATGGAGTAAAATAAGAGTGATAACAAAGAAAGAAAGAGAGAAAAGAAAAGAGGAGAGAGAGAGAGAGAGAGGGGGGAGTACATGGGGAGATGGAGGACAGGATATACGTAGAGAAATAACATTGTCGATTCAATT
The DNA here is from genome assembly GCA_031762395.1 of Calameuta pygmaea. NCBI lineage: Eukaryota > Metazoa > Arthropoda > Insecta > Hymenoptera > Cephidae > Calameuta > Calameuta pygmaea. Next base: position 360,404 of record JASANN010000571.1, read on the forward strand.
TAATTTCATGAGTGTAATTATGCAAAGCCGGTGTTTTCGTGGGTCCCGAAGTAGAAAGCAGGAGGCCTATACGCCAATGCATTTTAAACAGGCGGAAGGATCCATAAAGTCAACAGGAATTTATCCTGCTACAGATAGGCAAGAGGAATTGTGTTGATGCTGATCGCAGTCTAGTAGGTAGTTAGCTATACATGTATGTACCATTCGTGCCTAGCGATCCCGGGCTGCTGTCAATGATACTCTAGTGACTCTTCAATTGGAATTTCGTCCCAAGTATTTTAACAGTGATGCCAACCGATGATTCGATATCGAATAACTTTGCGACCGACTCTCGGCAGAGGTACGGTTTATGATTTCCGTTTTTCAGAAATCCACGAAGAAAGCCTCTATTGCCAAATCTTTTCAGCAAAGCCAAGGAGTTTCTTCGAAAAAAAAAAGCTCTCTAGGGATAACCTTTGTTATAACTAGGACGATAGAAGAGAAACGAAATTGGAAGTCTTTTCTTTTTTTAACAGACTGCTGTTGAATGAACGGTGGACCGATTAGAAATCACATCTATTAGGCACATTCCGTTAAACATTTTATTCAATGAATTATTGATGGCTAGTAATTTTTTGCGATCTCTAGTGACTTTTTCAATAGACTTAACCCGTATTGAGAAAATCCCAATTAGACATCTTCATATAGTGCAATACGATGTAGATATACAATCAGCTTGTATTTAAATCGATTAGATATACTCATAACCCGAATATATAGTAATTCCAATGGGAAATATTTCGTTAGAAATTTACATAAGATTCGAGTGGCCACTTCCCAATTGAATAAAATCTTAATATACATAGCGAACAAGTAGATGTAGTTTCTTCGAATCAGGCACTTTATCCAGGATTGAACCCAAAACCCTCGGTCGTTGAATCGAATACCTTGCTTTACGTTATAAGCATAGCTAAAAAAATGAGAAAACATATTTCCGTTATAACCCATATTCAAAATTTAAGATTGTGTTCAAAGTGCCAATTGAAGAGAGTGCATTGGCTCTGATTTTTTCTTTCTCAGCAACACACACCCATGCACATTGCACTACGTTGTACGTTCTGCTCGATCATCAAATATCTAACCTCGATTTCGAGATGTAGTTTTCTTCTACTCGTTTCTTGATGCTTTTGCTCCAGAGAATAACGCAAGGAGGGGCCGATGGGTTTGCAATTGTTTTTTTTTTTATCAAGGGCGGCTGCACGGGGAGATGGTCTTGTCAGAATTTTAGATTTTTGTTAAGGGCCGAACACTCGCACGTAGTTGGGATGTAAATGAAGAGGGTGACTATAGAACGTCGATAAAAGGTACCCTGTTTCTCTCAATTTTTAAATCGGTAAATTGTTGGATCCAATTTTTTTTTTTACTTCACGTACAATGCTACACCATGCTGCCTATCAAGGTACGACCGGAATCTAGAAAAATCCATATTGCCTCTATCTAAGAGCATTGTTTGCTTATGTGAACCAAGAAAATTTGGAACCGATTCGTTTTCGTCAAAAAATGTAGTCCGGCCCACTTAAGAGAAACGAAGCAAATAAAATTCATATGCATCGCATACAGTGAAAATATGACACGTGATTGCTGGTTACCATAATATTATATACAGTGATGCTGGACTTTTGTAAAAATCTTTTTCATACCATAATCACATTTCGAACGGCGGTCTTGCAGGACAAAATATGATTATGGCGATAGCGATAACGAGGTTAGTCGTGCTGGCGCAGGCTCGTACCAACAGTTCAGAACGGAATACATGAAAATAGAAAGAGAACCGAACAGAGTGGAACAGCGAAGGCCGTAGGTAATCTATGTTCGTGTGTGTCTACATACGCGTGCATCTATGTATACGTGTACGTGCACACACACATGCGCACAATGAGGTTAGCCAGTAGCAGAGAGGCTAATTTAAAACAGTGCTGATTGTTATTGGTTTAACTTGATCTACGTGTACTGTGCTACCCTCATCGAATCACACTGACACAGACGCATAACGCGAGAAATTCCCTAGGTACCTATAGCTATAGCTATTGACGATACGTGTACACAATCCCAAAAGGATTTCAAAAAGAAATTTCAACCCGGACGAGCCTTAAATTAGTCAAGGTTGGTACGCGCGAGAAATTTGCTAATAACGAAATGGAATTATCAGTCATAGATACTTTCGTGCAATAATATTCGATGACGCGAGCACAGAATGCAGTGATAGATTGAAACTAGGGAATTTTCGTTCGAGGCCACTTTAGTTGGCTCTCTTGGAACTTTCTTTAAGATTATATCGCACTTTATTATTTCCTAGGGAGAAAATCAATGGTGTCGACGGTCCGTAGTTGATTTCATATTTATATATTTTTTAAAGATGCATCGCATTCGATGACGTAGCTCTATTGTGGTACGTACATAGGAATATGTCCTTATAGAAATCGGAATTGAAATTGGAAAATCCCCTTTGTGAAATACGAAAACGAAGAAGCTCAGATTTATGTGTCCATAGGTCAAGTACACTGGAGTAGCAATGCCATCAGGTAAAGAATCGTTTACGTTTTTTGGTATCGGTAAACTCGACATTTATCGACACTAGCCGGTACCAATAATGGTACCAATACTGGTGCCGATAATAGGAGTAGTAATGGCGTCAATCCCGTTAAACTCGAACCCCTTTCATCGATTCTCGCAGGAATACATGTCTGCTACGTCATGGACGAGCCAGATGCTATCTAGCTACTCTCGAGGAGTTGCATTTGCTCAAGGACGTCATCCAAGTGCTTGGCAAGCATGACGTGTCTCCTTCGAGGCTCGGTTGGTCCTGGTTCCTCTTGGGTTCCCTTGGCTCAACCTGGTTGGACCTCTCATTCCGAATATTCTAGAGGACTCGTCATCTTCAAAGCCAGACCCCAAATCCTCGTTGCTTCCGGTCTTCTTGACTCTTCGCGACATAAATTAACACTCGAAATCGAAATCGCGATGGTTCGAATTTATTGCAAATTTTTTGCTCTGCTCTACTGTTACGTGACATACAGCGCTATTTGAGCAAAGTTTATCAACTGAAGTTACCTGTACGTTTGATTTTAATGGAAGGAACTGCAGGTAGAACCTTCGGTTTATACGTTTAGCACCGATTCAGCATGGATACTGTATTATAAATATTTTAATTACTCGGGTTTTTATGCACAGATATGCTTCTAAGTCAAATATATAGCAGATACGATTATTAAGCTGTATCGCTGTTGATAAAGGTTTTTTTTTTATTTCGGATTTCGATTTGTATGGCGACGAATGGGGAAAGTAAGTGAAAGAGAAATCTTCTGCCAATAAACGACAGGGAGAGATCGGGCAGGAGAACAATAGGCACTATAGGTGGAAGATTGTTTTTCATGAAACCTGCGAGAAAAATGGAAATCTCGTAAACTCGGAGCCATCGGATGGAAAATCGCCAAGACGTCGTGAACTAGGTTCGCGATAAAACGGTTAACCTACCTCGCGAATATTTTTCATCCCAAAGACCCGTCTTTTCCCCTCATTCTCTCTCTCTCTCTCTCTCTCTCTCTCTCACACACACACTCTTTTTAAATAACCACGAGGATTCGCTAAAAAAGAACAACGAAAGAAGGAAAAAGAACTAGAAGCCACGTTGATTATTCCCAACTTAAACCAATTCAGGCAATTAATCTTATTTTTTTTAAACGAACGTATAGGTCAGTCAGGTAGTGTAAAAAAAGGTATACATGAACTTCAAAAAAATAAAAAAACTAAGAAAATTATAAAATCACAAAAAATAATGAAATAAACGGTAATTTATTTAAAAAATTATTATTTAAGTCTCTTGCTATGCCTTGACTGACAGATACTATATCATACGTGTGTGCAAATGCTAATGAGGTTTAATTGTGAGTGTACGTCGATACACGTGCATGTTCATATCTACACACACACACACACACACACACATAGACTGCGGTATCCAACACACATATACTCAACTATCGTACCGCTAATTGATTTAATTGATTTTGCACACGCTACGTCATTATTGATGCGTGCCTCCCATACGCGATCCGATAGAACACATTAAAATCATCAATTCAATCCGGTTAGCAGCTGAGAAATGACGCGAAATGTCATGACGCCGCGAAGCGAATAATCCAATCGTTAAATGTCCCTAGTGGAGGCTCTGTCAATTGGACATTTTTTTTGTCCATTAAGAGACTGACGATTGCATTCGAAAAAAAAGTGGATTAAATTTTGCTACATTACAGATTACTTGTTCGTCGTAAAATACAACAAATACCGATAACAATGCCGATTCACAAGAGTGAATATGACTTAATCAAAGTGTAACAAACGATACTAATGGATAAATCGTCATCAATGTCGATCTTATTTACTCACTTGACACCGAATTGCTCTGGTACTAGAGATACGATTTTTAGTAATTTTTCTCAATCCGTAACCAGCGATTCGAATGCGATATTTATCGGTTTAACGTTACAAGAGGGATGATAAAAATGATGGAATTTTAATGCATAAATTTTTCTTAGTCAATTTCGTCAAATGCCAAATGGGCGCATAACGTAATTGCATATCATTCTGTGCATTCTACGCGATCGCGCAATGCATTTACGTGTACATGGATTATTGGCCTAGTATGTATCTCTTAATGAGAATTTGCATTGAATTCATCGCGAGAAATTTGACAAAGATCGTCGATATTGATACGCGCAAATCGAATTTCTGGAATTTTGCGAATATCGCGAATCGCTCGTGCGCATCGTCGTGAGATGATCTAGGATGATTCGCGTGACGAGATTATCTCTTCGCATGACTTAAGATTGATACTTGGTCAACTTGCTTGTTCATGTTGGCGAAACTAGTAGCTTCGAAGGGACATTAATTCCATACGACATACAATTCGTGACGATACAATCCGCTATGGATAAGCCTATCCGTAGATTCAGCATATGTATATATATATATATTGTAACGTATTTTTTCTTAACCCGATACCGATAGCAAAATTCGAGAACGAAAATCTGCGAGAACCAACCCACGCTACCTTCGTCCGTCCAGCCTTCGTTCATGCATTCGCATGCCAGGCGGGCGCCAGCCAATTCTTGTTTCACCGGGAATCGACGAGCCGGTATGAA
>JASANN010000571.1:365683-379997 GCA_031762395.1 Calameuta pygmaea
CCCTCGGCAGATTCGAGCACCTCGACCTCCACTAAACTATAACGAAATCGTCCGAGAGCATTGGCAAAACTGTACTACCCAACCCGAGAGCATAGTTTCTGACCAGGGTGGCGACCCGAAGGGAGCCAGAAACGAGAACGTTATCTTTATCGGTAGTCGGAGTCGCCTTGTGACCGTGATTAGAAAAATCACGTCACAATATATATATATATATATATACACACATACATAGATATAACGAATAAACGAGTTCATGTTCATCTGATTTGCAAATGACAACAACTCATGAACAGGCTGCGTTGTTACATTAATGAAAATGGACCTGAATGCTATTGAAGTGACAATGATAAATTCTACGATTTTCGCATTGTTATATCGTTTCGAATAGAACTTAAAAATTGACATGGCTGTGATATACATAAGAAAATTTTGAAAATAATTAAACCGAAATAAAAAGAAACCGTCGAAAAAGAAAATAAAATTTGTATCATGAAAATATATCATTTTTCGTCTGATATAAAAAAAATAATTATTATGTACATGCAATATGACTAACGAGCGACTAATACGAAAAGAATGACAGGATCACAATCACACCGTATCACAGCTTTAACGTGCTCACGATAGCTGTACATCCCGGAATCACAGTGAGATGAAAAATAATAATGGTAAAAATCATCCTGTGATATCCCAGGCATTTGATAACCACTGTGATGAAATAGCGGAAAACGTTTATGCATTCCGTTGGCGTTTCTCTGGGCGGTCCATATCGAGCATCCATACTACCAAAAGATATATACGTATACCAGCATACAGCATATATGCGAAAAACAAATTCGCGAATAAATAACGTTATTTACGGGCCTAGGCAGGATTCGTTGGGATTCGACTGTGTCGGTCGCTACGGTGGTTAGAGAGAGAGAGAGAGAGAAAGCCGGCGGGGCGAGGGATGCTCGGGGAGGGAATGAGAGTAAAATTGGTTATGGTGGGGGTAACCATGGGTACCATAGTGGGGGAACTATCTACTTGAACTAAAAATCGAGTAGTGGGGATGGATAGGCTGTGGCTGTGTGGAGAATCGGACGCGAAATAGAACGTTATTCTCTCTAGATCGGCAACTCCAATGCTACCCAAACGGGATCGTTATGGCTGCGGAATGGAATGGAATGGAACGGAACGGAACGGAATGGAATGGAATGGAAAAGGGAATCGGAACGACCGTGCTTCGAATGCGACTCGCGGTGCCATCCATTATTGGCTTCGGTCGCCATGTTACGCGGTTCAACTTTAAGTCGCTCGACTTGTACTGAATTATGTCGCCGCGATATAGACACCGGCCAATCGCTATCATGTGAACGCATCGTTCTATGCTTTATGGGAAGGATATAAATATATATAAAGGCATCTAGATTTCTTGACTATTCCCAGTTTTGTATGATTAAACTCATTCGAGTTTTCTTTTTCTTTTTTCTTCCCGTGGGAATAACTTCGATGAAACTAATATCTCACTCTTCCTGATTCCTGAAAGGATGAACGATCCAATGGAATGGGAATCCCTCTTGTCAGCAAACCTCTACGTGTCTATTACCTGTCCCTCCCGTACTTCATGGTTAGTATGCAGTCGGTGCAGCGTCATCAATGCACTCGAATAACCAATAAAACTGGATACTGCCGCGAGAGACGCTATCGAGTGACGCTCCGGGTCGCCGTAGATATATAGATATATTCTTAGGTGTTGACAGAGACTGTATTTTGGTTTCTTAACATGCAAGTATCAATAGACATGACTGATTGCGCATAAGATTAACGCAGGAAATATTCTTCTATTAGTGGTTAATGGTTCGACGTACTTTTATATCTGATCCTTGATCATTTATGTCAGACACGTAACTATTTCATGCAACTCTTATCTCATGCCATTTGGCACACTGACTAATATGATGGCGGCGTTGGCCATTCCCCATTTCGACATTACGAATCGAACAGGAAACGTCAGGCAGAACTTCACGTCCGCACGTTTTACGGCCGGAGCCGTAATCGAGCTGGCGGGAGTCCGGGCTCCTTTCATTGCCCACGTAAAACGTTTCGATTTGCAATTTTCATGCTTAACTGTCCAGCTCTGTCTTTTTCCTGGTAGTTTAGATAGGGAGTATCCTACGGCACACGACCAGAAATGTCGATATATTCGACAAACCCGTAAAATTTCTAGAAATCCTTGGGACAGACGGATTTATACCTATGTGACTGTATATATATATATATAATCGTCTAGCCGCGACATCAGATTCCAAAATTACTTAAAGAAATTAATGAAATATAAAATACTTAGCATTGCTGATTTAAGTATACTCAGTTCAAGTTCAGTGGAATACTTTTGACAGGACAAGATATTTATTTTCATAATTATTGTGCATCCGATAAATATTAAAAATTTTTTATATTCCATCTGTCAGAATTGAAGTCTGATGTCGCGGCTCAGCCATATATAATATATGAACAATATATTATAACTTTCAAATAGACAGAGTACATTTATATTCCATTCTCGTAATTTTCGGCTGTAATTATTATTAATCCTTAAAATACTGTTAATATACCCAGTACACATGTTTATACATCTATATATCGTCTTTCGCTACAAAGAATATCTCCTAGTCTCAGCAAACCAAGCAGATACTAGATCGATTGATATCTCGCGTGGGACATTTGATAATATTATTTTTTTTTGTAAATTAGGTAAATCCGATTTGACAGTAAATTAAACGAAAGCGATGAGATGCCGGCATTATATCGAAAATGAGATATTTTTATTGAATATTTCATTTCTTTTATTTTCTTCCAAAAAGCTAAAACGCTTTCGTATACTCAATCCCTTCATCCGATCGCGTAGAATCGCATTGGGAAAGCAAACCGCTGAACAATTTTTTTTGTTTTCTTTTATCGTCTCTACTTTTTACGCCTATCCACACAAAATCGGACGTATGGATTAACTTGATGTCCTGCGTGTGTGTGTGTGTGTGTGTGTGGTGTAGTGTTATTTGTCGTGACGTAGTACGAGTGCTCGTATTTACCTTTCTATTCTACATATATATGCACATAGTTATATAAGTACAAATAGACACCATGTATGGTGTATATAAGTAAACACGTCCAGGTATATAAGAGTGGACGGGCGGATTTCCACTGCTTGTAGGGTATTTCGTTTTCGTGGTCCCATTTGCGTAGTTTCACGAATGCAGGATTTACTCTGGTCGCAAACAAATCCTTTGCTTCCATTGTTCCTCATCGTCTAGATCCTGGCCACCATTAAACTGGATACGAATGTTCTCGACCAAGAGGGATTTCAATTTGGATCGGTCTTACGTATAGGAGTTATGAAGGACTTCCGGTACATTAGGCAGTAACAAGAAAAGATATATAAAATATATTTTCAATTTGAATCTGATCATTTAACATTTTTTTCGATACTGAATATATTTTTTGCCAACTCGAATTACCTACCTCCGACTCGTAATGGAAATTCAACATATCCGATTTGGAATTTTTTATCTGGAATTTTTCTTCGTTTTTATAATTTTTTGTTGTCCCTTACTTTTTTTCTTTTCTAACACTTTTGGACGCTTTTTATTTTTTCATTGCAATATTTCGTTCCATCGTTCCGATAAAGAGACAGATTTATCGATTTTATGGAGTAAGATCAAACGACAAAAAAAATATACTGGAGGTAAAAAAATAGCTAATGAACTTCTATGCATATATTTCGGTCAGGGGTTATGCTATGCAATACATCAGTATTATCATTAGATATAACACATTATTGATTTGAGGTATTAGAAAATATTTTGGAATTTCAATGGAGTTCATTCATTTTACAACGTTACAGATATTTCATGTAATTTTTAATATAAAGATACAATCGAAATTAAAAGACCATTAGAAATTATAGAATTTTATTTAATTTTCTCTCACATATAATTGCATTATACTCAACATGTTGCTGTGATGGGAATCGTTAGTCGCATGTCTGACTCAGCATGGGACTACTCTTCAATTTCATGAAATTTTTATCCTCTCGACATTACATCACGATATGACATTAACAAGGTATATTTCCGCATATATATTCGTCTTGTAACAACCTTGTCATGCATGAACCAATTTGGTACCGCGAATATCTGTCAGCATTTCATAAAAAAAAAAAAGTCGAATACACAAAATCTGGATATTGATAGCATCGGATATCCAGAAACGAAATTCTTCAGTTCGTTAGCTCTTTAAATTCTGTTCTGAATTTCCATAAATTCCAAAAATATATTTCTTTCACTTTCAGTGCTTCCAATAAAATTCTTATTTATCCAAAGCCAACGATTTTTTTTTTTTTTAATACAGTCACAAGTTAATTTCATAAAATTTGAGAGATTAAATTTTTCATTTCTCCTGCTTTCTTTTTAAGCTCCGTTTTTTAGTCCGACTAACCTTAAGTATCTACTGGAGCTACTACTAGTATACGGTTATGGTGGCGCAGCTGATGTCACGAGCCCCTAATATTTGCTCGTCTCTCGCCGGATCCACTTTGCTTCTCTCTGTACAGTGCTTCCTCTGACTTCCGGTGTACAAAACTCCCACGATCCAGTGTGCCATCACATGTATATACATATAGAATATATATATTTACATACATATATATGTATGCCAAACTTCGCGTAGAGGTAGCCGCCATGCATGTACATACACTGGTAAACCGGTACGTTTGATGTCACATTCGATGCATACTATGTATATGTATATACTACATATAGCCATATCCATCCATGTACTTGGCATTTATTTACACAATTTTATTCCACGCACTGGTTGCGCGGCTACTTCGCATTTACAGCTGAGTGACACCGTCACTGTAAGCCCATCGCCAAATTGACATTTCATTTTATTGGCAATCAATTTTTTGGTGGGGATTTTACATACGACGTACCTGTACACGTCGATAGTACCGTAGAGTATTATTTTTGAATACATTCATTTTTCAGTAAATTAAAAAAAAAAAAATTGTCTTCAAAAAATTAAATCCATATTGGTTCGAAATTTCCTGCTAATATACATATAAATTGGACATTTTATGTGAGTCAAAAGGTACGTACTGGAGTATATAATTATAAAGTCGAAAAATATTTGTCAAGAGTGCTTCCTGTTACTGCTGGTGCACGGTTTCTTATACCTCGAGACCAGGGACGTAGTAAGGAACGGGGTTATATGGAAAGGGGGTCGAAGTTTCCAGGGTCAGCTCTGTAAATCAACCGAAATGCTCGGGAATTGAGTTGTGGTTCTCTTGGGGCCGGCAGTAGCCCGCCGCAAACTACGCCTGCAGGAGGTGCCCTGCTCGGAGATGAGGTGTTTCCAGCTACTACGTACACACATGAGGAACATAACACGTAGGTATACACGCATCGGTGGAAACAAGGTGGCGAACATGAGGAAGGTCGCCAGGGACGTGACTAGTTAGGTTAGGTACGTGTGAATATTTCTATTCCGTAACAAAGAGAGGGACCAGAGAACAAGACCGAGAAATTTATCAAGAATGAAAATGTAAGTTATTCGGAACCTGTTTGTGAATCTAAAAGTATCCACAGTTTTGTGAGAAGCCACTTATTTGGAATTGTAACTCCTGACCGTATTTGGGCTAGTACGTATGACTTTCTTGTGGAAAACAGTACACAGGAGAAGTACAGAAGTGCCATAGTTGGTAGTATCTTGTAGTAACTAGCGATCTTCAGCAGTTGCTAGTATCCAGTATGGATGCTACTATATACCATGTGAGAATAGTGAATCGTAGTTCGGAAGAAGTTTTGGTACAGTGTCGTGATATAAATGCGAATTCGAGGGGGTCGGAGTGGGTTGGCGTACCAGGACAGGGTGGCACCTCGAAATCCTTCTTCAACCCCATCTGATCCTACGCTCAATACTCACCAGGCCAGCAGAACCACCCCGAGACGGCTGGTACCACTGCATAGCAGGTTACCAACCCTTTTGCTACACTCTCTCTACAGTACCCTAGTAGTATTCTTCATACGTAGATATGTTATACATACATTGTCAAAGTATATATGTACATATGAAAAGCATATACGGACAATTGGATGATTATATATATATATATATATATATATACTGGGAAGATAAAGAGACTGTTTGTAGATCCCCAATGAGACTATTTGTGAAGAAGGTAACGAAGCTATGCATCTACTTTGGTTTTGGTTGTCAGGCCAGGCTCGTTAGTTGTCAATCGATAATTATTAAAAGTAAATAATTAATAGGATCATCCACAATGGAAAGTACGGATATGATAGGCGGGAAAAATATTTCTATTGGCGGTACGTATATTCAAATGGAGGAATACAAAAAAAAAAAGGTATATTATGTAAAACTTATTCGTCATCGTAGCGATGCGTGTCAACGTTGTACAAATCTCGTATAATCTGTTGAAGAGGTTGACTTTTGAGCGCTGCCAAGCGCGGCGACGAAAGAAAGGAAGAAAGCAAGGCAAAGGAAGAGATAAAAAAAAGTGAGAGATGCGAAAGGACACGAGGCAGCCAAGCAAGAGAATCATCTTCTCATTCACGAATAACTGCAGTTTCATCCACCAGGCGCAAACACGGCGCTGACGTTAGGTCCAAGAACGTATTACTTTATAATACATACACACGGTATAAGAGTTCAGAGCTATCGGGCTACAACCACGGCCATCCCCTTCGACGTGGAAAATTGAGATTTTTTTCAGCGCACAAAGCACACGCGCGCCACCCCGAAGGGTTACAAGGGCACAGAAGGATCAAGGGTGAAAGTATCATCCACCACGTTGGGTGATTAATTGACAAGGGATCCCCACAAAAATTAAAATCTGTCATGGTGGTGCCGCTCTTTGCCAACGAGCTCTCCTTCCACCATTATTAATCTTCTTTTACCAATTTTCCATCGATTTTCTTCGCCTCCTCCACCCCTTCGCCCCCTAAGCGTGTCTCTACTATATCGTCGACACCGGAGAATATCTTAGATTACCAGAATACGTTTCTTTGAGTCACCCGGTACATCGCTGGCGGCAACAGTGTCTTCGACTCGTACACGGTATTTCTTCGTCGCGTGCAAATATTTCGAGGGAACCACGTGAGGGAGGATATATAAAAATTCTCCAGTACTGTAAGAATAACTGATAATAAGATCGCCGAGGTCAGGAATACTAGATAATGAAGCGATGGAGGCGAGGTATGGCGAAGCGAAGAATAAGAAGGGTAATAAATGTATAGAACGAAGGGGTTGAGAGGAGAAGAGGTCAAAGGAAGGAGAAAGAGTTAGGAAGGGGTGTGTAGTCAGCCGCACCCCGCAATGCGGTAGCCAGCAGCAGCTCCTGCCATCCAATTGCTAGGTCACTCACAAGCGACTCGGATAAAGCAAGAGTGAGTGACTCGACTGATAAATCAGTAGGTAATATTATATCAGTCTCGCATGAGTGCATCGGAGCAGGTATTAGACTATCTAAAAGCGAAGGAGTTACATACTAGGAATTTATCTTATTATTATAATCTCTGGAAAAAAAAAAGAAAAAATGATTTTCTCATAACCTCGGATATCGGGTGCCGGTGTGTATAGGGTAAGATCAGAATGAGCGAGGTACAGGGAATAGAAAGGAATGGAATAGAGAGAGATTAGGAGGAATTAGGAGGAATTAGGAGGGAATAGATGGGAATAGATGGGTGTATAGCGGAAGGGTGCAAAAGGGAAGGTATCCCTGTACTGGTCAGACTAGAATCCACGTAATTTCTACAACAAAGCGAGCCGTCCATCTCTGGTTCGTGGCTCACGGTAGGGGGTTATTAGATCGTCGTGATGAACGAGCAACCAGACTAGCCGAACGATGCACGATCCCACGATGTACGTTGCACATTGCACATTGCACATTGCACATCTGCTGGAGCAATGCATCACCGGCGTAGCGTAGGTCTACCTCTACGTACGAAATAGGAGATCACCCTACCTGAATGCCAGTGCACCGATTGCTTGATCTCAATTAACAATTCATTTACATCTTGATATTACTTTGTCAATTTTTATTATCTGCTTTGATTTCTTTTTTTCTTTTTTTCTTGTTTATCTTCAACAGTCACGTGGCTTACGCTAACAATAGGACGTTGAAGACTGACGGTAAAGTAGAAAGAATGTCACAATTAGAGTGAGGGGGATGAAGAGTGGAATAGGGCGGAAATGAGTGGCAGTAGTCGGATCTCGTCAATCAAGGATACTCTTGTCAGTGACGTATTATTTGGCTCTGCAGTGGTTCTCAACTAGCTGATTCATTTCATGCTGTGAGTACGACGGATATTTTTTCTTTTTCAAATGTGCGTATTAGGACGAATTTTTGGAAAATTAATTAGATCCTTTACCTGGTCGTTGGACGTACGTCTTTATCGAGAGGATTTCTATGCTTGATGTACAATTTATGAAAACCCAACCCTTGAAGTTATTCAATCTTGTTTCGGTACTCACCTGAAAGCAAAGAAAGACATATTTTTATTGACATATAAAAAAAAAATGTAAGAAAATTATGAAAACCGTTTGGATATTATTCTATGAAAATCTTTATGTACGCCCGTACGTTGCTGGTACGTAAATAAATTTGTATGTGTCTATGTAGGTATGTACTGACGAAAAAGAAAAGAATCATGGCAGATCGTCCATCAAGCGTTGCGATAACAAAAGTGTCAGGGGCGTCGTAACATTTCGTTATTTTGTCACCCACCCAACCTTTTGTGTATCTATACTTTTTCATCACCTTCGTCATACGAATAGTACCGGCACGGCAACGAGAAAGAAAATCCAAACCAGTCAGAAATTTTCTCTCTCCGAATGCTCGCCAAAGTGATTTGTAGCCTTTTTTTTTTTTTTTTCTATAGTCGTCATTTCGCATGCATCTACGCTGCACAGCGAATAAAGTTACACATACGTTAAAGGATTTTCCGACTTTGAAAATAACACGGGATTAGTCGATACACGTCCAATCAAACGGATATTACATTCGTACGGTAGGAGTATTTACAAAATCAGTATTTACACTGGACGCTTTACTAAATCCACTGCAGGACGAATCCATTTCCATTTTCTACGTAATTTTAAAATGCTTGGACAGATTTCATCGCTGCCGATGAAAACATGAAAAAACGTAATTAGCGAGACGTATTTATTGTTACACATTGTAGGAGGTGTAACGTTTCTCAATTTTTTTTTATTTCACTTCCGCCGTTAATAAAAATCCAAGAAGCTTCGATAAATCTCAAACTCGGCGGTATCTCTTTGTTTCCTGATAAGAAAAAAGAGATGCAACACGACTGTGCATGCGTCGTGAGATTTTCTCGAGCGTCGTATAAAACGACTACCAGACGTGGCACGGATGGTAAATAGGGAATTCAAGCCCCACAACACCTGCTACTTAGCACTCGGATACAATACAGCGTGAGTGAGTATAAGTTTTATATATGTGAGGATGGCGTAGCAGGTCGTCGAGAAGGTTGTGAAGGTGGATTTGAAGGTGTAGGCCGTTGCAGAGCGTTATATATAAATTATTCATCGGCACGGTGCGAAACATCTTCCTGTAGGAACGTCGTCCTACATTATTTAACATCTCTCCTGGTCTCGGTTACTAATTTTCATTTAATTAACGACACGCTTCATGCTGGAGATGCAAAGAGTCATGGTTCGATGGTTCTTATTCGACAGACAGCCGTGATGAATTTTCTGGGAGAAAAAAATAATGATAAGGAACGACAGTATTTTTTTTTTTTTTTATGATAATATTCATAATTCGTGGCTATTAAATTCGAAAGTAAATCTTGGCAAGTGGACATTAAGGCGCGTTCATAGCTAAATTAACGATGGGTGGATCTCATCGGGAGCTTTCAGCGAGGTGGAACATTTGAATGGCAGGTTCAAGTCGCTCTGCTATATCGTGTTTTTATGTCACCGTAAAAAGGCCAATCTGGCTGTGAATGAGACCAAAAATATAAATAGAGGGAAGACTAAGTGAGTGGGTGGAAGGGAGGGGAGAGAGAGAGAGAGAGAGAGAGAGAGTGGCAGAAACCCTAGAGGCTTTGTATAGGAATGGCTGTATCGACAGAATAGTATTCGTTTTTCGAATTGATTCGAATGATTAATAAAAGATATTGCTTATAATCAAAAGAAAATATAATAAAAAAATCAATATTTTCGAACGAAAAAAATTTTGATATTCAATATTTATTAGGGGAACAGTGTTTCAGATGACACAAGGAATAACAGGGGAAAATGTACGCGGTTCCAGACACCTTTCCCGTAATTAGACGTCTGGAAATTAAAAAAATTAATAAAATGAAAATACTTAGGAATTTAGTTAAATTATAGTTCCTTAAATTAAATTTTAATAAAATTTATTAATAAACCTGAATTAACCATCAATTTTGATCTAAAATTTACTTTTAGCCAGCATCCTTGGCTTGATATTGTGGGATGCTGCTGTTCGTGGATGGAAACCCTTGGAAGATGATCAGATAAAATGACGTCAGAGATGAAGCAACTACAAATGAAGGTAATAAAGAAAACTGCATTTTCGTCGGCAATGTTGTCCTTTTTCGTTAAAAGAATTATCTGCAATCGTTAAACGAATAAAGACAAAATAAATGGCAATAATACATATAATTGATGAAATTAAAGAAAGGGTCGAAACAATATTGATATACGAATCGTAAAAATACGTCGCGCCATTTTTTTAATCGAAATAAAAAGGAAAAGAAAATAGAGTTCAGAAAAATTATTCACTCACACAGTCTTTCGGAAGAGCAATCGTTATATATAATTTGTGTCTTTTGGCCAATAAAAAAATATATCATTTTTATTGAACCAAACCGAAATGCAGTGACATAACTAAGATTGTTTTGTAACCCCAATGGAATTCGGGAGAAACTGTGCAAGTTCCTGCGCGAACGAAACGCCTCTATCGGACATCTATAAAAGTAGTTTATCGCCCTTGTATAATCGCATAGAACCTGCGTAGTACTACGTGTCAACACAAATAGTTTGTTGACCTGAAATTACTTATGAATGTACGATGTGGGATAACGAGCTGTCAATTATGCTGAATATATCTGAATTTTCAGAAATTGAATTCACGTGTCACACGTTAGTCACTCCTGAAATTACGAGTGTACATCCTTCTTCAATGTGATACATTTCAAAAATATTTTTTTTCTAAGTATATTATCTGTGCACGATTTATGACTATTTCTTCATATAAAAAGCAGCGAAAATTCAAGATGGCGACATTACTCGGCAGATAGTTTAATAACAATTTCCCGTTTCGGAGAGATATCTTGCTCTGCCAGACTTGGGCTAATTCTGGGATAGCTTCAATACGTCAATTAGCTAGGAGAGAAGTTTAGCGTTGTTAGGCACCAAGAGATGGAGATGGGACACCATAAAATATAGTGACAGGGGATGAGTCCATGGAGACACCATATGGCAAAGTAGATAGACTTTGGAATGGGTCAGCCAGGAGGTCCCATACGGCAACGATGTCAGACCTAGGTATCGCAGTTCCTACGAAAATCGGCATCTCCTGGCTTATCCTGTCGAAATAGCACTCAGGATGCTTCCAGGATCCTTCCAGGACTCCGTCAAGGAGCGTTTCAGGACATAATCTCTCCTCGGCGGGTTCCCTTTATCCCTTAACATGGACTACGTCTCTTCCGGGTATGGAATTATTTATGAATCAAGGAAGCACCTTCTTTTTTTTTTCTCATATTTTTTCCTTTCGCCATCCTATGGAATTCTTGGACAATTTTTTCATTAAATATTTTCATTTCACGCTCCTCTACATCACCGAAAAATTCAATACTCGTCACACCAACCGTTCTAATGACACCATTTTGTCACTTCCAGCAAAAACCCGTTAGCTTCAATTTAGTCGAAAAAATTCGACTTTCAATTCTATCACATTACCCTCGTATCCATGAACCTTAATGCAATAGGAAACACCGTAACGTCTAACCTGAAAGTTCCAATAGTCCCTCTAACGGTGCAGCTAATCCATTTAAATGTATGTACATACCTAAATATATATTTACATCGAAATGGCATGTAATTGTATCGGAGTACGTCACAATGGTGAACCAAGCGAATTATTCCTGATGTAACTAGCTAAAGCCAGCTAATGAATAGTAGACGCAATGGAACTAGAAATGGCAGGATATATTAGGCAGTAGCTTACATCAAGAGATGCTGGCGTTGGTCCGCTATGGTTTAGCATGGTGTCCTACAGTATTGGTCCTGAGCTCGACTATGGGCTAAGCGGGGATGGTTTCCGAGCTAAGTGCGTGTAACGAGATCCTGGGTAATACGGGGATAGGTAGTGCTGGCTAGCGTTGTTGTTACAGCCATAATCACCGTACCGTATTCAATGCCATGACGGTTGCGTCAATATTGACCTCAGTGGTCATCCTCTTTCCCTCTGTCTCTCCCCCTATCTTTCTCCTCTCTTTTTACAGATCGACTTAATCTTCAAGTCATGGCTACGAGTTTACTAATTAATTATTCTATTAGCACATACCGCGTGACTAAAATTAAAAGGGCGTAACGCTTGCTCAAATCCCTATGTCTATATGACCTTTTACTTTGACCCGATATCATTGAACTCAAAATCTTAGTATGACAAATATTATCTCTCTCTTTCTTCGTCCCCTTTCTTTTCTTTTCTTTTTCATGGCTGCGAACCTTATCTTCCTGGAATCAGGACTGCCGTCCATACACAATGTATATTCTATGGCTTATGGTAAATGTGAATTTACAAAACTTTTTCTCTTGTATACTTATCTAGAAAATTTTTATTTCTATTGGCTATTCTTACGATTTTCTATTGCTTTTTTTTTTGTTGCTCTATTACCTAAGGCACGTTCCTTACGATCGGACACGGTTGGCTAGCGATATTAGTTTATATATACATGAGACCTTTTATGGCGTAAGTCCTAAGTGTAGATGGTACTTCAAAAATATTGACTCCTTCGGACTGATTATACAGGTTGTTTCATTTAACGAGTTGAATAAGGTTATGACTTCGTGCGAAACTACGTCCATACTTCCCTACTGTTCGATACCATTGCAGTTTGATAAGGGATGAAAGTTTTGTCATATTTTTCGCTTTCTTAGTCGAATTAAAATCTACTCCGGCAGCCTTACACATTTTATCATTCAGCGGGGACTCTCTTGTGTGTACGTTGGTAACAAAATAAAAATATTACAACACACTCGGATACTTCATTCGAAGATTATCATTGAAATCTGAAGTAAATGATCATACTGAAATTCCCTTTGATCGATACAAATATTGAGTCACTACGGAACGCGGTAGAGTTTTACTTTTCTGCCAATTGTACAGATACGAGTGCTGTTGTCTAGGGATTTCTACAGTTTCTAGTTACTTATCAGCTTAACATTTCTGTGCGTAGAAACTTTCATGCGGGGAGAAATTTCATTACAGCATAATTACAGGACGCGTCGCCTATCTTTTCCATCCTTCCATCCTCGAAAGAGGTTATTCGGGACAAAAGGTCTAAATGACGCTGACACAGGACGTTATCCTTAACTATAGTCGTTCTCGTTAAACATCCTTTATGGTTGTCCGTGTGTGACGCGCACCATGTGATATTGTTTCACATTGATTTGTGAGGAATTTTTCTAATAAATATTAACATAGTTTAAAGTAACTTTATTGCTATTGTGTTACCCTTGTAATTTCATGTAACTTCTAAATATATTAATTCGAGAATATTTTATGGGAACCATTCGTTAAATGAACAATTACAATGAAGTATAGTACGATAGCGAGATTTCTTTGAAATATAATAATCACAATTGTAAGTCGAACACAGAAATCAATAAAATGTGTAATAATTTTGCTATAGTAAAGTTTGCTTCAATTGAATCATATTTCTACAGCAACTGTCACTTTGCTGAAGAAATGTATTATTTAAATAATGTACGATGATTTTTCTTAATCTTTATTTATTTTATCTATTGTATTGTCATATAGTTAAGCCACGAGTTCAACGTGTATTTTTGACAGGCCGAAAACAACAATCTCTAGCAACTCCCTTTGCCATCTTAAATATAATTTTTTAACACGTTCACGCCGGTGCGGTCCACCGGTGGCCCGCACTAGACTGCCTCATCGGGCGGCGCGGTCCACCGGTGGCCCGCATTTGATTGTGCTATTAAACGGTACGTAACACCAAATATTCAGATC
>JASANN010000571.1:380097-446629 GCA_031762395.1 Calameuta pygmaea
TTGCCCTTGGATTGTCAATGCTGCCTAATGCCCTGGATTAGCTCCCGTCCGATAGAGCGAAAAGCTTTAAACGCAGCTGCCACAGGGCGAGGAGCACGAAATACAGCGCCGGCGTGAACGTGTTAAACAAAGTATGACTAATGCATGGCTTTGAACTGAAATTTAATATATTTTTTCGTTTTTCCATTTATTTTCGTGACTTTATGAAAAACCACGTGTCATTTGTTTACAGGATGTCAAAGAAACACATTGAACTCGTGGACCAACTATGCATACAATACAATTTATTATAAATACAGTAAACTATGGTTGAGGACTGAATGGTTTGACTTCTGCCATCTAACGAACATACCTTTCATTAAGCACTCATTATCGATGAAACATAATGAACCAATTAGACTATAACCGTATTGGCAAATGTAAGGCTCTTTCGATATAATTTGTTACAAACAATATTGCACAACAAACATTATTATAGTGCTTAGGGACCTGCTGCCAAGTTTGTGGTTTCTGTTTCGTTTCACACTATACTTGCCCAATAATAGCTACAGTATATTATGGGGCATTGTGCTTAGAGATAAATAACGTATACTTTATAAATTTTATTTATAAAAATAATTATTCATAATTTAGTACCAAACACATTCTGCATATCTTATTCCAATTCGTGTTTAGTACCAAGTTTCAAATAGGATTTGCGTTATACGTTCGTACCCAATATTATACCGTGTAAAGGATTTATTGGAATATTGATAATACTAGTTAATATGTGTCCTTAGGAACTTTCATCATTAGCAATGATATTTTTTCCCAAAAAGAATTAGACTAATGGAAAAGGAATAAGAATCCAGTGGATACCATTGAATACCATTAGCAGAGCGTCACAGTTAATGGTAAATGTTAAAGGAACATGATATTTCTTTTCGTATCTCGATTAATGCACCCCAGTGCTACCAAACTCAGTTTGAGTATCACTCCCTAGTCAAATTTCCATTAAGGACCCATCGGGATGCTGGACTAGCTCAGGGAAGACCTAAAAAAAGCGCTAGATTTGTAAAAGAAAATTTTTTCTAGGGTCCTTACAAAATTTTCTCCATACAGATAAGGTATTATAATTCTGCCATAATTATTTTGCTCTTTATCGATATACAGATTTATTAATGACGAATATTAATTAATTGAATTATTCATATATAGCGGCCTGACCACTGTCTACCTTATGCCCATGTATATTCACTGCAAAATTTAATCGATATTTCACTAACTGAAATGCCAACATGATAGCAGTAGAGTGAGGACACTTTATATATTCCGGGTTAGTAATTTAATATCCAACTTAGTGAGGGTAATATAGTTCCAGTATCCCATACGGTCATTGTCCACTCATCCAAGCGAACCCTTTTCGTAGGGTACTCATCCTTCTGAAACCACAGTAGTAAAGTGACGTCCTTTCTGGGCCCTTCACCAATGAGTATATATATGTATATGCAATACCTGCTGGTAAAGATCCTTTTGAACAGGGGTTGGTTTGAATTGAGTTACACTTTCCTTTAGGTACAAAATATTTGTCAGATTTAGTAGTGGACCTAATTTTCTATACGCAGTCCTAGTGGCGCTGTGAACGTAAAATATTCTTGATCAAGCAAAGCAACACCTGGTATGGTGTTGACTTTTAATTTTGACAATGGATGTTGATTGATAATATTTATGATAAGGAGGAATTATTATGCACTAAGATATGTATATATATACTTTTAGTGAAATATTACGTATGGAAATGATAAATTATATTTTTCATTTTCTCTTCGGGAAAACAACGAAACGATTTACGACCTTGATATACATTTGTTTTCTGACAGTGAATCTTGGTGACTTTTGTTATACGTATATTATCACTTTTGAATGCCTCTATAGCCTTCCTGACGGCAGATAAGATTATTCAGAATATCTTTAGAATGTAATCTCTCCCTGGGTGGTCTTTTCATAAAGATAATATTACTTTTCGCGATATGGAAATTATGAAAATTTCTGTCCTAACTCCTGACCACGAATGTGTGTCGCCTTTTCTTTTTTTTTCCTTTCCTTTTCTCTTTCGTAGGAATCATTTCTAATATCTCACGAGAGTTTTTTTGTAAATTTTCCAGCTGACTTTGCGAAAGACAAAAGATATTTGAAGAATCACAAACTGCCGGAAAGTAGGAGAATTTCGAAATTATAAGTTCAGAAGTGCCTGCTAATAAATAAATTGAAAATAAAATCATAGCCACAGATGAATTTTAATTACTCGCCAAATACACGCGAGCTAAAACGAAAAGGAAAATAAATATCAAATAATTAATACGTTGATTAATACGTAGGTTCGCTGATTAAAGTAAATACAAAAATAGATGTCTCTTGAATTGCTTAGACTGACTAATCATTCTTCTTGGTAAATATCATTAGTCATTATCTTATCGGTATTTACTTCGACGATAATACCAGGCATGTGTGTAAATATAATATTAATATGCAGAAACGTATATTAACATTTTCACTTCTCTTTTCGATTGTCTTTTGAAGGTTCATATTTTTCTTTTATACGACCTATTTCGAGCGTCTATCCTTATATGATAAATGATAAAGAAAAAAGTACAGATTTAAGGTAATAAGCAATTTTTTGCACGACCTGGAAATGAGTGATCGTAGACAAACATTTTTTTTTTCAGTTTTCATTTCATTTGACGTGTCACGCCCTAGTTTCTTTTTTCCTATTCTTACACATTTGTCCTGTGTTATTTTCCGAGAGGATCGTACGAGAACCCAAAATCTCACAGGCGACGATTCTTTCTGGATGATAAATCATTTACGAGAACCTCTGGTGGAAAGATTAAAGGAGGTCCAGGATATATATTCTTGTACGAAACTTTCTTTCCTTTCGATTTCCCGTTATCAGAGTGATGAGGATACTGATTTCGTATTTAGGGAGTCAAAAAGTTATACAGACAATATTGCGAATAATCATTGAAAAAAAAAAAACGTGTTTTATTATAAAGAATTGTCAACGATTCAGGAAAGTTAAAGACAAATTTTTTTGTTACCAACCATTGCATGAGAAAGAATATTTTTTTCAAAGTGCAGCAAGCGTCACAACCGATCGTAACGTAACAGGGTTACCAACGGATTTAGTGCGGAGGCATTCGGCCGTTCAGTTGCAATTGCATTAGCTCCCTAACTGCAGACTAGAAGGACAAGTGCATGGGGTTAACATTGCACAACTACACTCTGAGATAGTGCTGCCCGTCAGTATATACATATACAGAGAGAGATATTCAATACATAGACAAAATAGTAGAGGGTAGTAGAAATAGAGTCGTATAGCGCAGGATAGGAGGACGACTGTGAACCCATTTTGGCTATCAATTATCTCAAATAGCGCGAGTTAAGCCAACCTATTCTCTAACCTCCCTGAGCATCGGTATCCCTGCAGTCTCCGTAGAGGAAGAAGAGGGGTGAGTCTCGCTCACCCTCTGGTGAACATCCCGGTAAGCTCCAATGAGAAAGCCAACCCCTCTTCCATTTCCTCAGGACACGTCTCGCCGTCTCCTCACAGAATTTCCCCCCCCCCCCCCCCCGCCCCCCCTATCCTCCATCCCCTGATTCTCTTTCATTCCTACTCCCTTTATCCTTATCTATCCATCTCTCTCTGACCCTTCACCTTCTGCAGAACCTCCTGACTCTCGGGCTCATTCCCCAGCACGAGCTTCATCCTGACTTCTGATTGCTTCTGTCCCCGGCCAGCTGCTCCGTGACCAAATCGATTCGCGCTGTTTCGTCGAATTTTCCAGCCTTTCCATCCTCTTCAAAGATCCACTTCCGGTTCCACCCCGATAAGAATGTGTCGACCCCTAGGAAGGAGGGACGTCGGCCCTTTTTTCGAATTGTGATTAAAATTTTCATCTCCTCCCTTCTATTTCTTTTTGTTTAGGCCACTTTTCACACGACCCTCCTTACACCCCTACGATCGCAGCTCTTATCTCTTGCCAAGTCCAGTTGCCTGATGACTTACTTTTTTTATACGTTCGCAATGACTCCTGGCGCAGTGATCATTCTCCATGTCTTTACTCGGACACAGAGACTACAGCTTGCGAAATGTCGCAAGAACACAGAACACTTCGGCAAATGGGATGAAGTCGAGGTTACAGGGTGATACATATTGGATTTACATGTAGCCTCGGTTACGTTTCAAATTAATGGCACGACCTATTACAATACCGAATGAATATGCATAAAACTGTATAAAGTGGACTGGTACTAACCTTGTTCACGTGAACTAGGTTGTGTGTGTATATATATATATATATATATATATATACGTATAAACGTACAAGTTCACTAGGAGTCTATATTCATATATACAACGTACCAGCGACACATACATAAATCGACACGATAAGAGTGGCAGACGGACGGAAGAGGGGGGGGGGGGAGGAGGGGGAGGACTGGGTGGTGGGAGAAAATTGGTGCTTCAATAAAATGTTCGAATTTACTATACACGTAGAAAATGGATACGATCACGTGTATGGAGATGCATTCTGAAATGGTATGCATATATAAATACTGGTCGGGTATATAAATGAAAAAAAGTCTAAGAGAGATGGAGAATGACGAGGGGAGAATGAAAGAGGCGTGGTTGTATAGAGACGCGTGACGTCACCGAGACTCTTGTTCTATTTTGTTAAACGGGCTACAGACTGGCCACCGTAAGCACCGCGGCGCACCGACAAACGTAGGACCGGGAGTTGTTGTGTTTAGCGTCGGCGGCATGCTTCATAAATCAAGGAAACAAACACAGGAGGGCCAGAGCGCGTATTTCCTCTCATTTTAAAATCCTCTTCTATGTGGCTTCTCTCTACGCCACACATGGAAGACCGAGGGCGCGTGAGCGCCTAAGTGCTTATATTTCATTCGCGCCACAAAAGGCAAAATTCCACTGCAAGGCGAGTTTGGTTTACATAAATCAAATTTTTTGGAAAAGTGGCACGTCTATGGGTTTACATAGATTTTTGAAGATTTCGGTAACGCAGAATAGTGGGACTAAAAAATCCTAGTGCCCTTTTTCAAAGCGATATATATACATATGTGTGTACGTTGGAATCAAATGGCATAGAGTTTGCTTGCGCGTGAGGTCAAATTGGAGGAAAAGGATTTTTTTTTTTTTGGATTGTTGGCTATAGAAGGTCCTGGACCCTAGAGGAATTTGGATACTTTCCTAGAGGATTCACGTAAACAGGAAGTCCCGGAGAGTTGTTGGATGTAACAGGAAGCACGTGGTGGGATTTGGATCTTGTGTAAGGCGATTCTGCCTGGAGCATGACTTTATACTATCTTCGAGTTATACCTGCCCCCTGGTGTACGTTATATATAAAATATAATGTTATATAGGTATGTGTATATATATATAAATATATATAGTGGTTATACCATTGCACTCGTTGAGCTATCTCAAATGTCTGGAAAGTTTGAGACTCATGTTTATTTCATATTTATGATAAAGTTCTGTCTCGAGGCAATATGCCTTTTCTACTTGAAACACCTTTCACGCCGTTTCTATTGGGGAAATTGTGACATTTTTTAAAACCAATTGTAACACTTCTTTTTCTTGATTGTTTTTTTTCATTGTCAATTTGCAGCTAGGGTAATCAGTCATAGGTACTTTCTTTGTCGGTAATCTTGAACGTTATGCGAGTAATGACTTAGCCTCATATGTATAAACCTTAAACGTAATGAATTAATTTAAAAAAAAAAATCAGCCAATCTGACCTAAAACATGTGTATTGTTAATGATGTAAGGACGATTTTTAATGACAGAAATGCATAGGGAATCCAGGAATAAATGGAATAACAAAAAAAATGATTTCGGCTCATACGGCAAATTGAGACTTCGACTGATTGATTTGACCGTATACTAGCGGGACAATTTGACGTAACGGGATCAATCTTCGAAAATTCAATGATGAAAATTATTCTCGCAGGAGGCACAATGTATGCCGGGAATTTGTAGCCATTCGTGTCGCGCCTTACTTGATCCCTTCCGAAACGCTTTTCTCACGGACGACGGATTACGACCCCGAGAATTCTCCGACGTACTAAAGGGAGGAATACACTCAGAGACACTATTGCTCCACCTAGTGGACTCATCACTCTTTCCCGAGTCCTTTTCTTGTTTTTCATACTGAGAGGGAAAAAGAAAAAGAACTCTTTAGGATTCGGACTAGTATGAGGTCATCTTCTTGCGTCACGTTCTCATGTAATCAGTAATGCGTCCGCGTCTCATCTACTTGCGATCCTGTTACTCAGGCTGGGAATGAAAGGCTCGTGTCAGCGACAGTCATCTAGCCTGATGATACCTCATGTAAAATGACATAAAAAAATTTACGTGCATACTATAGAAAGCCGGATGAGTTTTATTTAAGTGAATTTTAAAAAAGGTTATATCGTACAATTTTTTATTCTGATCCGATAATTCCGTGCATGTCGAAGAAAAATTACTCGGGTCTGATTAGATTAAAAACTAACCAATTTTTTTTATAAACTTATTATGCATGAAATTGAGAAGAAAAAATTTTTTAGAAAATATTTGGAAAATTCTTATGGATCCTATCTATTATTATTGATATGATAGACGAGAGTTTGTTGTATTCATAATACATTGGGAAATATTTTTAATACATTGTTATATTATTATTAGAAAATATTTATAAAGCAAGTATTCAGTACATAAACCAAGTACTAGTATCAATTTGACAATACTAGCGGAATGTCAATATGCTACTACGGTATACTGATGCTAGATTGTTGTCCCACATTCACAAGATGCGGAACAGTAGCATGTGGAAGCGTCCCCCTATAGTATGGTACATAGTACATACTATAGCATATAGAAGTAGTGATAAATACCACATAGTAGCCAGACTAGCCACGTAGGTCAGCTGGCATCAAGATGCTATCAGATTATCATCCTCAATATAATCATTAAAAAAATACTGTCTTCTAGATAAGCATTGCATTGTAAATATAATCCACCAGTAGATACAATCTTCGTGTAATTATTGTAACGTAAACAAAGCGGCAGAAATCATTAAAAAAAAAAAAAAAAAAAATGAGATGCCAACAGAACGTTTTTATCCAGACCCGTTATTTCATAACAATTTTTTTAAAATAAATACTGTTAGCATTCTATTCGCGTATAACAGTTTATTGATCTTATCAGTCGTTGATAGAAAAAAAAAAAAAAATAGTGTTTAGTCCCAAGATATATACTATTATATATATACATATGTATCAGCTGGTACAACCTAAGAAAAATAATACATTAAAGTGTATGTTACGAAAATATCATTCAATTACAAAGGTTTATAAATACTATTAGGAGTCTGGGAAATAAATATTTTTGGTAATAAACCTGTCATCCCAGGTCACTAGCGCACTAAGTAGGTACTACGTCACGTGGGCAAACACTGAGAAAAAATAGTAGCGGCCGGGACCGGGGATTCTCGGTAGCATTTATACTATCTATGGCAGTAGACTAGTAGTAAAGGCCCAGGTTTGGTCAGAATACTTCTGCGAATGCTCGGCCCCATATCGATCTCCTAATAAAACCGTGGTCTACCCGCCGCCAGACCTATTTCCTCTGTCAGCTCTGTTTGCGAGCTGCCTACACAGTGTTTTGTGATGAGGATTTTGGCTGTTCGCCAAGCTCATTTCAAATGGACGTATTACATCATGAGTTTAGCGAATCAATGTTTTGTCGGTACATAGATGGATAGTCGAACTATAACTACTTGCACAGAAAGTTATACTTATCTAATGTATATTATGTATGAATATCTATTTGCACAGCTAAAATGATCCGAACACGTGACTCTCATTGTTATGGAAATATTTTTATTTTTTTTTGCAAAAATTTGACTTTAACTCCGTCTAAATGACATTGAAGTAACATATAGATTTATTACGTTTTTTTTAAATAAGTTTTTACATGTACTAAGCTTTATTATACTGAAATGATCTTCGCAGTAAATCATTCGTGTGCGTGTCTGACGCTCCTTTGTATTGTTTTTTCATTTCTTTTATACTCACTAGTTTCGTCCAGCCAACCACGTACTAGCATAAACTATATATATACAGGACAGAGGAGTCAGCTATTTTTACCCTATTTCTATTCTGTCTATTCTGTTTTGAGATATAGTTCATACCGACGCTCCAGGATCATCGGGTGCTCGAATCTCGTTGAGTGGAATCCCGAAGAGGCTTTAGGATGCTGCATCAACTAGCTCGCGCTGGACCAACCCGAGGGTAAATAGATAGCTAATTGGATATTCTACTAACACCCCTCTGCCGCTATATTCAGGTCGTACAGCAATTTTTACATCGATTCTCTACTTTTTTTCTATCTACTTTTATTTCCAGCCAATTTCATTCCCGATCCTTTTCTCGCCTCTCGCGACTGTTCCGAAAATTAAGAAAGATTCATTAATTAGCCTAATGGATTTTAGTTGATATTAATTACCGCTGACAAAGACGACTCTCTGATTGGTTAGAATCCGAACGTCATTGAATATAGATACCCACTGATAAGCAGTGACGTCAAGCAGCCAGTCAGTCGGCCTTATAAACGGGACGATCGTTTAACCATACGTAATTGACGGACGTTGATAATTAATGGCAACCTGTTGTCTCTTCCGGCTTAGTGTATATATATACATAGACGTTCATAGTTGTACATATAATATCTGTATATATACTAGGTGCAAAGATAGGTATATAGGTCAGGATGCAGTTGTGAACTTACCTGGTGCATCCACCTACTTTTAGGATGATTGCATCCTGCAACACTATCTATATCCATATACGTGCATATGTGCTTATCTATTTATACACGTATGTCAGATTTAACCCTTATCAAAGCTTAATTGTTTCCTGGTTACCGACTAATTCCAAGTGCATAAATATATGCATATGGCTTTGTAAAGTTACACAGAAGTGCTATGAGACTGCATTCTTTCTTAGATTTAAAATGCATACAGTGTGTAAGAGTGACCCGCTGATGCGGATAGGAAAATGCATCCAGCCGCCCGATGCAAGATACGCAACGGTGATCGCCTTTAGGGTGGTTTTAATTTTAACGCAGAAATAGATTTCTAATAAAATATCTCTCCTCGATAAAGCCGCAGCATGCGCCTCGGCTATATTAATCCAATAACTCCCAAGCTGGTCTGCCAGTAGTTGGTTACACCTACCAGAAGCAAGTTAAGATTAAACTATAATATTAGTTTTCCAGCATTATTAGTGCCCGAGCGGCCTTGCGTTTTAATGTATCCACTTAGGTTCAGACGCTGAGTGCGTCGCGTACTTGTTTTTCTTTTTGTATACGGTTCTACTTCTAGGATGAAACTTAAGATGATTCACTTAGGAGGGCACTTCTAAGATATGGATATGAATTTTGTATATGTTCTTGGCAGGTGGTTAATGGTCGTGTGTACAAAATTTCAAAATTATTTAACATCTAGTTTATGAGGTACACGGAGCGAGAGTAACCAAAATTGCACTATATAGATATACTGCACATATTAAAATAACTTTATTTTTTTGAGATATTTCAGCCTCCAGATGGTAAAAGTTGAGGAAATTTCTAGGACACGCTTATTTTACGTCGAACAATACTACGATAATTTTTCAATTAAAAATTTTGAAATTTTTTTTTTATTACTTTTTTGTACTGCATTATTCGAACAGTATGTGATAGAAGTTTTTTAATACGGAGTCGTTGTTCTTACGCTTATCTCAATGATAATACCTTATCTGAGAAATATGTTTGTAATAAAGGCTAGGTATACGGGGTAAAGATCTAAATGGGTGTACTGTTGTTATTATGAAAGGCGAACCATATCTATAGTCACCTCAGTAACATGAACTTTCAGGTTATGTTTTTGTCTCGTTCTATATTGGTTTCCTGTAATTGGTTTCTTTTTTAAATCGACGAGTCACTTTAAGGAAGTTTTCGTAATTTCTTCGAAACCATGTAGACATTAATCACCCGAGAAAGGTAGTTTTCGCAAACCACTTTCGGGTTTGCAAAATATAACCGTGGGTGGGTAAGTAGTTAAAAAAATAAAACGGCAAGAAAAAGGTCCAGTTGACTTGAAAATGGGTAAATAAGTGACGAAAGTAAGTGAACGTTGTCGCGTAGCGCAAAAACAGAGAAAACTCTACGTTTACGTAGGGACGGTTAAAAAGATAAAAGAAAAGAAAGAAAAAAAATCCCTGAAAAGTTTCAAGCATCGGCTCGAAAATTGGTAAACATTAATTAGTAAAATTAGCCGGGCCGTTTGTCTTGGATTATTGACAGTTTCATTGGAGGAGCAGTAAAGTTGCCGTGTCACGTGGTCCGCCATGTAATTTATTCTATCTTTCGTACAGACAGAAAAGTGCAAGTCGCCGGGGTTCCCGGGACGTGCCTCTTTGAGCGAGCAGTTCCGCCAATCGTTACAAGAAGTAAAAATTTTACCAACGATTTTTCACCAACGCTGGGGATTCCACTAGTGACTTATTGGCATCGCCCGTGGCGGGTTTCTTAATGCTCGCATTACGCGGGAAAACTCGAAATTGGCAAAAGTGTACTTTTGCCTAATGTCGATGGAAAATGGACTTGAAATGAGTCAAGACGGAATGAGTCAGGGCCGTTGAGTGGCTAAGAAAGCGGGCGAGCCCGCGCGACGACCAGACCGTTGGCTCAGTGTGAAACAAAATGAAAGTGTAGAGAAATCGTCCTGAATAAGGGAAGCGAGGCAAATCTCAAAGTACCCGGTTCCAGGGTCTTAAGAAAGGAAAGGGGTGAGTAAAAGTAAGGGTTGGAACCGTTGAAACTTCCTGGCGAACTTTAGATTAATATTGCCGCGTGCGCAATGTGTAATTGTGCTAAGCCACCACTCCCCCTCCCCGCCCCCCCCCGCCGCCACTGTCACCGAGTTAAAATGTCTCTAGGCAAAACGAGGCTTAATCGCCGTCCGTCGTGCTTCCGACCATTTATTCCTTTCTATTTATACTCTTATCCCTGACAAGAAGGCATTTTTTTCTTCCACCCTTTCTTTTCGTTTGCCCATATCCATTCCCCTTTTTTATACCTTTATTTTTCTTTATCGTCCCACTAACACAGGTTTCCAGGCACGTACGAGCACGGCTATCCTTAGCATACATGTATCCCTTAGTCACTTCTCTTTCGTTCGGCTCTGACTGGCAGACCCGTTTACCCACCGTCGTATTGGTGGCATTCGACTCCCGATGGATGACTCGCGGTCCACGATAAGGCACCCATACGGTTGTATATATCGGTCGGTGCGCTCCTGCCGCAATGGCTATGCCAAACCATCGATCGGTGTCGGGTTACGAGAACCCACGAAAATTCCCGAGGAAGCCGATTTTCCCTCGGCGCAAGGTGGAAATCGTACCGATCTATCGCACTGATAGGATTGCATCTTAACCCAATCCATTCTCCTGACCGGAAGTGCCGAGGCTACCATAAATTTCCGACGGATACCTATTTTACCCTGGTACCCTTTAGGTGGTCCTGTTCTCTACATCTTCTTTTCACTCATTTTGTCTTTCATTTATATTCCATCTGTGTGCTCTATTCTCATGTATAGTTATTATAATGGTAGGAACAGAATTTCTGACCGGAAGTTACCAGGAAATCCATATAGACACCAATATAATAGCTATGCTTAGTAATTTGATTGGAAACAATATTACTGTTTTTTTTTATGTTAAATAAGACTTCGAAAGGAGTCTTTTGGTAATGGATAAAGATATTGAAAAATTCGGTGAAAATCTTTATTCTTATTTTCTTCGCTTTGCCCCACGGCTAACGCAATAGGGGGTTCTTGGAGAGTAGTGAAAAAAAAAAGGAACTTGGATGGCCGCCAAGATAATTTAATAAAGTCGGAAGATTTTAATTCTTTGTAATTTCTATCAAGTACGTGGGGTGAAGGATATAGAAGGCTCGTGAATGTGCTGGTGGTGATGGTGGTGAAGTTGACGGTAAATGTATAGGTCGAGCTGGAGGTTCGATCAATTTAATAAGATTCGGAGGGTTGTTTCTAAAGGGTGGTCTCTTGCTGTTTCAACGACGTGCATGGACTTCGGCCTCTCGGTTTAGTTCGGTTTCCTGATAAGGAGGTCTTCAGGGAGATAAAAAACTGTATATACTATATCTTATATGTATATATCTTATATGAACGTTGGTAAACCTGTCTCGAATATAAAATCAGGACTAGGGATTAAATACGAAATTTCCTAATTTCCTTCTTGTTCCTTTTCTTATTCAAGGCTTGTTTAAGGAACAATCAGAACTATTAATAAAATTTAGGTAAATAATATTCGTAAAAAAATTTCCTTGCATAAAACGTAACGTGCAGTAATTGGTCCTTAATATAATATAAAATAAATGTCGAGCGTCATTAAGGATAAGAAAAGGCAACAAAAAAATAGATATAATTACAGTACAAGTTAAGCTGAATATTAGCAACAGCAGTATAATTGATTAATGCGAAAACAGTTTAGCGTAAGGTAAATAAGTAAAGAAAATCGCGTGTACGTCGTGTGTGATAAAGTGCACAAGTGAATTAAATCGGCGATACAGTCGGGAATAGATGGAAGGAGGAAGTAGAAAAAGAAAATAGAAAGCAATGTCGGTAAAGTCACAAGGCGCCGTGGAAATGGTCGGGAAAAGTGCGAGGCAGCATAGAAGGCGATTCCCGTTGGAATGCGCAAATGGGAATAGGATAGGGTGGGGCAGAAATCGGAAAGTGTGTGGGAAGGGTAGGATGATGGGTATGGCTGCATCCCAAGTGCATCCCGAGTGCATCTAACGGAATCCTTCGAAGAAGTGAGCTAGCTATTGTTTTCTCGATAGGATATACCTTGGTATAGAATATACCTATCCGTATCAGGTTGACACGAGACGTTGGAAAAGTTCGAAAAGATAAGCCAAGGGCTTTTCCCGGCTACTTTCTTTCTTTTATTTTCAGATATTTTCGCCTTTATTTTAACTTTACTTTCTTCTTTCCTTTTCGTTAACTTGCCTTCTGTCCTTACGGACTTGTCACGGGAATACATATCGTCAAATATTACAATGAAGATGGAGGTGGAGATGAAACTAGAAGTGTGTGAAAGAAATGGGCATGATGGGTCTATGTAAAAAGTGCGTTAATAGGGGATGCATATTGCTTATCTGTACTAGGGATATGTATAGGGGAGGTTCTTGGTATATTTAAGAAAGTTTTTAAATATTTTATATAACTTTCATCGGGTCTACGAGTCCTGTTAGTGGCATTAGGGCGGTAAAACTTTCAGTAAGTTTTCCGGACAGTGCGCAGTGATCTTATTGTTATGTTTTCGAATAAGAGGATTTTCTTCATATGAGTCGGACCGTGTTTAATTTGAATTTTTTCCTCTTATAATTATTTTTCTCTTGGCTCTAAGTCTTCTTTACTTTTTTTTAAAATAATTTTAGTATAGTAAACCATGTGCACACTAAGATAATGCACCACTTAGTTACGCAAAGCTTCGTTTAATAAGACTGCGCAGGCACGTTCGTCATTATCACTTGATAAATGCAATGCTAGGATGCATGTTTTATGAAGATTCCATCATATCTGATAATGATTGTATTAACAAAGGCAAACTGTGCAGTCTTGATAAACGAAGAACTGTAAACAAGAAGAGAAATGGAAAAAAAAAATCTTTTCGAATGATTTCAAAAAGTAAAAAATAAAATACAAAATATTTCCATTATCTTGGAATTTTATCAGATATGTTTTCTTTTTCGACACGTCTGACTCCCCGTACGAATCTACATCGCATAGATATATGTCAAAAGATGAAATTTTGGAAATACTTCACCTACGGGTTCGTAATACCACTATTACCAATATGGGCAATAAGATATTCAAGTGAAAATCGCCATGCCTCTCTAAATCGCATCCCGCGGGAACAATTTGGCAAAAGTTTTATCAAAAAGTTCCATCCCCAAAAATTCAAGTTAATCCCGTCCGGGGACGATTAAACAATCAAGGTTCAATCTGGCGATCGTTACCCTGAAGATGGGGTGCATCGATTGGACTAAGGGTTGCTACCGCATTTCGATGGAGCAAGGAACGCCCTTAAGGCTGAGAAAGATGAGATCTTCGTGGAGTTTTCCTATACTTATCCACCCATCCAACTAAGGGTTGCAAAAGGTACGGGATTGAGAGCCATCTTCTTACTTAAGGGTGTGTTTCTCGGGAAGAGCTCTATGAGTTTGTAAAGGGATCTCAGGGCGATGCGGCGGTACAGGGAAAAAAAAGTTTGCTCTAGGGAATTTCTGTAGGGGAAATATGAAATCAAGCCTGGATAAAGCAGGCACTACAGATCCGAAATTCCTAGAGAATTTTCCGAGTCTCAAACATTCCCTAGGATATTCTTTTCTATTTCACTGTAAAGTGTCTGAAACCTTCCTATGATATACTACTCATATATATTCCCATGTACATACATGTATATTCAGGAATGTACATATTTAGCTACATGCTGGTAAAGGTCTCATATTATTCGGGGCATCCCATGGGGTGCTCCCTGTCTATAATATGTTGGCAACACTGAAATTCTCATGAACTCTAATATACAGAGGAGAGAGGAATTGGGGGTAGGTAGGTATTCAGAGTGTAGAGTTCATGTACTCTATCTCAAATTGAATCGGTCACCAATGCTATTGCGGCCTGTCAAAGGTCACACACGACAGTCGAGAGTTATCATACGCGATTAAATCGTGCAATTCCCTAGCATCGGAAATCACGTTGAATATCCCTAAAAGAGGAAACGGATAAACGTCCTGAGGAAAGCGCCGGACTATTTCGTTACGTGCTACGGAAATTATTTATACAGCGTTATACTTTAAATATTATACAGGGTGTCTCACAGTTGACAAACCTTGGCGTAACGTTAAACTTTTAAGAGATTTCAATCGAGAACTCCTTATGAGTATTTCAACCGGAAGCTTCGCTTTCGAGATACGCCAAGATGAAGGCGACCGAAGTCGACCTGCAGCCAGTCGACCGCGCCCCTTTTATCCCTTGTGGAACGCTCGACCTTAATCGCATTTGATTTCCATGTAGCTGTTTTGTAATTATATTGCTTATAATTTATAACACGAGTTTCGTAAATTTGTGTATTACTTAAATGCTAAGGACGATCAGTAAATCTTAAATGTCACGTTACGAAAAATATATTACATAATTTCACCTACACGAGATAACTCATAGAAAAATATATTCTGAGTACTTTTCATTTTTACTTGTCAATAAGAAATTTATTCATTTTCGTACGATTCGAAGCCTCCGTTATCAAGTGTCATCGGAAGGATTCTCGCTTCATTCGATAGACGATGGATCAATTTTGACAAATTTTCACAATTTCAACAAATTATAAAATAATAAATTAATTTCATAAATCAGAGTTATTAAATAGTGCAATCAAGTTGGCAATACAGAATTACATGTCAGCTGAAGACGGTTGAGACTGACGATGAGTGACGTGAATTCTTCAAAGTTTAGTATCACGCGATAATCGTTCGTAACGCGTTCGTTCATTCTGGGACACTGTATGTATATATATATGTATATATACGAACATGCAAGTGAGTACATGCGGTCATGTGTGATACTGTATATAACAGTTCAATAGTCGAGCACTCCGATCAGTTGTCGTTAGACTGACGAAGAACAATGGCCATTCGATGGGTTCCCATGCCTCACTGATGGTCACGCTTTTTACTCCATGGAATTTACGAGCCACCTACACCGCTTCGATTTTGGATGCTCTATACTCTATAGTCTATGCCACCGTCTCTTCACCCAGGGAAGGATAGGAAATTTTCTTCTTATGCTTTTTCCCTTCTCTCTATCTTTTACTTCCTCCTCTTTCTTTCCGACTTTCTACTTATCTCCGTTGCGTCGAGCGATCGACCGACGCTCGATTTAGGCTGTTTTTCCAAGACGCGGGGATGAACTGTTGTTTTTCGTAGGGGATGCTTAAGGTTTTTTTCTCTTCTATCTTCACCGGTCCAGGCACTTTTTGGTATCTACGCCCTCCAATAAGAAACCGTTGGCAGCTATTTTATTTCCTGTACCAGACGATTTGCGCGTTATGTCATTTGAACAAAAAAAAAAAATAGGAACTTCTACGTATTATCATATCAGTGCAATTTCCGATTATTTAAATCGGTAATTAAATTACTGTAATAAAATAATAATCGAAATCAGTAATCTTTTGAGATCTTTAACATTCAAGAAATCTTTTAAACTTTGTCAATGAAAATTCGCTCGATCAAAATATTACTATCAAAGAACGAATATATTGATCAGATATATTCCATAAAATTAATTACCTTTATATTCGGTCTCTGGGGACCTAAAGAAAATATATTTTTCGAGTTACGCCATGATCCGTAATTTTTTAATCAATCGTTAGATTACATTTGATATGAATCTAAATATTATATTTGTACTGTCGATGTACGTTAATTATATATGTTTCCTTTTATTTGAAAGAGATTTCTGAAACTTATCTCGATTATAAAAGTTAGTAGACATACGTATGTAGGAACGGATAACATCTTGAAATCGCCTCAACCAAAAATAACAGGAGAATCGATCAAATCCATTTACAAGCAATAAACCCGTCGAACGACCATCACATTCAGTGAACTGTAATCACATTACACTTTGTCGAACGCACATGCACCTTCGGCTCTTCATATGCATAAACATACATCCAACAAGCTATGGCATATGTACGTGCTCAGAGATTGTTACATATCCACATAGACACTGGCATTACTGGGACATCAATTCCCGGATTTACGACTGGCTGGTGTGAATAAAATCTGATCTAGTGGCTCTTGAATATTAACGGCAATGGTCAGGTTGAGGGTGTTCACGCACCATAAACAAGTTTATAGGATAGTAGGGGTAGGATGTCGACTCCTTTTTGACCTTTCTATCGAAGAGTTCACTTCTTGCTTGAATAAAGTGCGGATACACGTCAAAGAAATAGTTGTGAAAAGAAAATATGAAAACAGACTTTCATTTAACTTATCGTAGAAACTGCATGCATCTTAGAATTTGGATTGCCTTGCTGTGACCCTAAAAAAAAAAAACTTCTTAATGCTCAAGAGATAATCTGTAGTGCCAAAGGCTTTGAAGGTTAACATCACCCTGGTATACCTCAAAGTGAAAATTTGGCCCAGTAATTGACAGACTAGAGGTTTACAAGTAAAGCTACAGGTTTAGTCGTGGCAGCATTTTCAGTTAAAGTAGTTAACGCCAAGTTCCTCTAAAGGAGGTTATTAGGTAGGGATGGTGTCTCTTGGCAATACACTAGGCGCGGTATCGTGTTTGCTTACGTTGACTGCCGCTATACACTGAAATCAACCAGTCTGTCTAATGATGATATTGCCCACTGGTGCCGCTATTTTGCCAGAGACAATACTAGTAGCAGCCTTATTACTCCTACTAGTAGTAGTAGTAGTACTAATACTACTAATAGTAGTAGTAGTAATAGTAATAGTAGCAGCAGCATCAGCAGCAGCATTGATCAGCCCTAAGCTTTCCCCTTTTCCAAGTTCTTACTGGACCAAGCTAACCAGCCAACTCTTAGTCCTGTCAGTCCGTCATTTTACTGAAGGTGGATCAGAAAGAAGGGTTGCTCGTTCGTGCTGGATAAGACGTGAGCAAAATACCTTAGGGTTTGTCAGTGTTCCTCAACTTTTGCATAATAATCCCTAGACGGATCAAAGTGCCCTGACTGGACAGTGTGTTTTGGGAATGACGAAAGCTTGAATTAAAATGCTTTTTTTTTTGGACCAACCGAGGTAGCTTATGTGTGCTTTCAGAGCTTTGCATCGAAGCGATACTGATAAAGTAAGATCGTCCCCAATGCATCGAGATAGGGAGGTTCATTAATCGACGAAAAGGAGTCAAACTTCTCGGAGCTTTTCAAGGAAATTGATAACCTTTACGAGGTGGAAACTGTCTCAGGTAGTTGAGGGTAGCACGCCTATATAAGGGTTGGTCGTGGTACCACTGGTTCGAAAAGGGAGCCTCACGGGGGGTGGTTGATGATGGGGATGAAGCAGGCAAGCAACAAGGCGGCAATTAAGAGTCTTATCGTCTGCCACCGCACGGTGTTCTCCGTTATCATTTACGCGGCTTACACGGCCAACCTTCAACCTCCGCTTCTAGCATCGCCTCACCGCCAAACACTACCACCGCCACTACCACCCTACTCTAATCCTATTCCGAAACCTCTCCGACCCTCCTTTGTTCTTAGCCTTGAAATAATTTTCAGACATAACTCATTTCACATGGCTCAAAGTGATGCCACTAGAATTAGTGCGCACCATTCCCTTCATATATTGGTACCGTTGAGCCTATGCGCTTGCGCATTTCCAAAAAGTTACAAGTAACAATTAAAGAGGCGTCCGTTCATTTATCTATTCCTTTATTAATATTATACAATTTTTTTAAATAATCTGTCAAAAGAACCACCGAACTCTAATGCGTGTATCGCAGTCAATAACAATGTCTGGAATCACGTGCGAGACTATATGTATATGTATATACGCAGGTGTTATAAATACAGGGTGTCGTGTATCCATAGCACTTCGGAAATCTCTATTGTTCGGCAGTGAAGCATGGGACGCTCGTATAAAGTCCTGTCTGAAAACAGGAATGATGTACAGGACATTCATTGCGAATTATATGTATAGTTGTGTACACACGTGTACGGTGTGACATGTATGGCGTGATATAAGCCATTGACGATAACTTTTTTATAGCTCGTTACAAAGAACACTGTCCGTTCGTGTTAGACGGACACAATATCTTCGAGGTTAGTATCCGTAAGAAGGAGGCTGGATATCAGCAGGCTGGAGCAGGACAGAGCAGAGAGAATTCCAGCTAACGTTTCTCCGCGTTCTCCTTTCTTCTTACTCTTTCTTTTCTTTACGTCATTTTTTTCCTACGAATTCTCCCATCCAACCTGTCCTTCCCTTGATATTTCTGTCAGGATCTAGGGACTTTTTTTTTGTCACGTTCCTGTTTTCTCTGGATAGAATGTCCCTACGGCACTTCCGTATAACGGAATACCACGACTCCTTCGGTCGACATTATTTCTAGCCGAAATGGCCGCACACTTCATTCCAATTCGCAACGGGAAAGCCTTCTTGCGCTACTCGTATTTATATAGGAATACCTAAACTTATGGTGGGGCCCCGAGGAATCAGGCCCTCTCTTTATGTATAACGCTGTATAAGTGAAACGTAAGAAACGCATTATGGTTATCCGGGTAAAGCCTGCCTGGGTCATTAGGGCTTCATCCCTTTGTAGAATGGCACGGATTTCAAAGTTCTAGGAAATATTACGTTGTGGCGTTACGATCTTGAGAAACCTTTTTCTACGTATTCACGTTATATATATTCTCTCTCTCTCTCTCTCTCTCTCTCTCTCTCTCTCTCTCTGATTCAGCAGCTACCCTTTTGAGGAAATGTTCCTATTTCCATCGTCCTTTTATCGACTGCCATGATGAATTGCAAATTAGTCGATTACTATTGAATAGCGCTTCTCCCCGAACCCCTTTTCCAGTACATTCTTTGCCTCCGTTCGCTCTACTCACAAACGATCTTATACGTTTCTTCCACCAGAGAACCGTGCACGATCCTCCACTTTGTTTTTCTTCAATATTTCAAACTGCCGAAACTCAAATCCAATCTTACAGTGTCCCTTTATTATTTATTTATTTATATTCAAAATTACATTTTCATTTTAGGTACCAGACAATAATTTATACGATTCCCTCGTGCTTATCGGTCACGTTAAATTTACTCAACTCTACTCCGCAAGGGCTTCTCAAAGCTATTTGCAAAACAGCCTGTTACACGATTATAAACTGAATGACTTTTCTTAATCTTGGGAGGAACCCCTTTGGCCTCGCGGAAGAATTCAAAGAAAGACACTCGAGTATTGCCGACGTATTTTCTTTGTACAATTAAAAGCCGCCTTCCCAGCCGTCGACTAATAAAGGGATTCCAGTACCAACAGATCGCGATATTTTCCAAGAAGGCAGCAGCATGCGGGATCAAGGAGACTGGGGAGAGGTGGGTGCTGTTGGGGTGAGTCAAATTCGAAGAAGATTCTCTGGTGGGAAATTGCAAGAGCTGAGCAACCAGACAAGCAAACGTGGTACGCAGCTTATGATACGTATACAAGCGTGCAACAACTGTGGCCCATTGTATACACATTTGGGTAGAGGCGCTAGCAGATCCTGACTGCTATTTCATGGCTAAGTAAAATCTATTCTTATTCTTTTCCGTGTTATATACGCTGTTTTTTCTTTACATTTGCTTTCCTCTTATTTTATTTTATCGTATATCATATTTCACTGTATACCTAAATTATTCTTGCTGGTTTTTATCTCTGCTATTCCTTTCGCTCTTCATTTCTTTTTTACGCTCATTCAATCTCGTTACCCTAACTCCAAGTGCAATTTGTAGCTTCTTTTTGCTAGCACGAAGTAAATATCGTGTCATTGGTGAAATTAATTAATTTCCAAAGAATTCTATTACCGTTTTTAATTCTCTAGGGGACTCCCCTGTGAGTTAACTTTTCGTATAAGAAAACTGATGGAAAAATAAAAAGTCTGGATTCGTTATGGGGAACAAATTAAAGTTCCGATAGTTATAAGGAAGATCGTTAGGTTCGGCTAGATTAGACTTTATACCACTAGATGAAAATCAGAAAATACTATCGTGTTCTTACTGTGACAAATAGCAAACGATTAAAAGGTAATTTCGCGTAGAAAAGGGGTTCTTGGTTATTGGGAGGGAATCGAGACCCGAATGAGTCGAGTATCTACAGTAAGACATACGGCAGGTAATGTTACTGCGTTGGTACAGAAATTTGTGCAAAATCTTATGTTTTCGTGATAAAGCGAAAATTGATAAAAAATGTAAAAACAGTAACAATAAAGAGAGATGCAATAGTGAACATATGTTGCAACTACGATAACGAAAAATATCAAGGAGTCGCTTTTCCTTGCAGCGACTTCAAAATATTCTGGTGAACTTTTTCCTTGAATTGGGACAAAAATACGAATTTCTTACCCCAGACCAAGCATCTACGTTCGGTTCTGGCGAGTGGATAAGCATATGAGTCTGTGTGCGACTGTTAAAGTACATATGGAGCCACTTCTCTAGGAAAGTTCTCTATAAGAAAATCACTTGGTAGGGATACTGCAGTCGAATTGTACATGTGCATTTGGGAAAATATTGATTTGGACCACTTTTGTAGATTAAATCGATGGTATGTCGACGTCCAACCGGGAAATCACTAGCACTAGTGACTTTCTTCTTCTCTCTCACTCGATATGCATCCATGGTCATTTTCTGATGTCAGGATTTTAGGTTGGCACTTCTGTAACCCATATGGAACAAGACCTTCTCAGGGCCCGGGTTGAAATTTACCTAAATTTTTTCAAATAA
Organism: Calameuta pygmaea; assembly: GCA_031762395.1. Taxonomy (NCBI): domain Eukaryota; kingdom Metazoa; phylum Arthropoda; class Insecta; order Hymenoptera; family Cephidae; genus Calameuta; species Calameuta pygmaea. The sequence continues at coordinate 401,708 of JASANN010000571.1, forward strand.
TTAGTAGGCCTCTCTCAGGTATATACCACAATTTCAGGGTATCGTGACTGGGCGTACGTTCACTCGACTATTACAATCCATGTACATATGTATATATACCTGGCCTGATGGTTTCTTGATAATCATGATATACATGAGATATGCTTTTATCAATAATTTTGACTATCGCTCGAATTCTTAAATGGAAACGTGGTCACGAGCATTTTGTATCTTCGTAGTTTGACAGACCAGGTGGACTGGATGCGATGCAAGGTGGGGTAATTAGAAATTCTAGTTCGGTAACTGTAGATTTTTTTTTATTATGTAACAAAGTTTTTAATATAATAAGTGTATTATAATATAAAGTTATATTAATTCCGTGAAAAGTCTAATGACCCTTATTTATTTTTTAACCATTTTATTCACATAGGATTGGTCAATTGAATTAGGTATTGAAAGGAGTAAGTCGGTTTTAATTAAAAAGTTATCCACTGTCAGTCCTATCAAAACATATTATGTAACGTCAGACTGTAGCAAGTTTATTAGTAATCGGGTTAATCAATTTTAATCCATAATAATCGTTAATTAGTTAATAGTAAATCTATCGATCCAAATACGTACATCTGTCTGTATGATATTTTTACAAAAATAAAATGTCAATTTTATTTAGCAACACAGCTTTCTTGTCTTGAAAGCGACTAGTAATTAGCTCGTGGACTATAGCAAATTTCTCTACATGGATGGGAATTAATTTAGGGAATTTCTCGTTGAACAATGTAAAAGCCATATATAGGTATAATCTGGTATAATGCTATTACCGTGTGAAGGAAAAACCAAATTATACTACAACATTGTGTTCCCATTAAAGGTATGCAATGAACGTTTATTAAGGAAGCTGCTAATTATGTTTATACGCTACTTAGATTACCGTGCCAGGTCGAACGTTATTCGCCCATTGGCTGGTGAAGTTGAATAAGAAGCGAGGTTAGAATCAAATTGGCTCGTAAAATCCGATAAATATCCTTACGAGCGAAACGCTCGTTTCTCGTGTATATTTTTCGCTTCTCTTCTTGACGTTGTTGTTGTTGTTGCTTATCTTCGTGTTCTCGTAATACATCGGTTTAGGCTGAGTTTACTGTATACGATAGCGAAGGTGTAAAAATTTTAAAAAGACTGATTTATGATAATGGTCATGCGAGCACGATAGTTCCTCATCACCAGGATGTCTGACGTGTATAAATTATACTGTTTACCGGAAATTAACTTTTCGAGGTTATTCCTTTTTGTTCTGAAATATTTCCGAAACTTTTTTCTAACATTGAATATCGTACTAGAAATTTTATCAGGGATCGTAGGAAATAACGCTATCTCTTAGTGTTGGGCTATAAATTTTTTTTTTTTTTTTTAAGTATATATGTCCGCATCATTCCTATTTTTGTAACGTGCCGTATTTTTGCTCTGCTTTTGTCTTCTTTCCTTTGGGGCCCATTTTCTCTTGAAAATCTCAGAAAATTCTTTAAAGCACCAAATCCATTGGGAACCCGCCTTAATTTAGATTAGCGATCTTAATACGGGATTTCTCTTTTGTTTCTTCTTCGTCGCCTTCATTTTCCTCGTTGCTTCTTTCAGTTTTATTCGTTTTATTTCCATTCATCCTTTTTACCGGATCTCCCCACTTTTACGTTGTCGAGTTTACCTCGTTTTACGAAAAATGTCGAGGTAAGCCATAGAGATGGTTACCGGATAGTAGAACACTTTTTATCTCCTATCAAAAGTATCTCAGTTACTTTATTCACCTTTTTTTTTACTTTTCTTCTTTTTTCTCAGTCTCTTTCTTTCTTTCCGTCATTCGTTACACATGCAAGATGATTCGAAATAATGAACGTCATCACTATGAAAAATGCCTAAAGGCATATTTAAGTTTTTCCAATTAAATTATCGATACCATATAAGGAAATATTCACATCGATCCAAAATTTAATTCTGTATTGCGAAATATGCAATGATGGCAAAAAAAACTCATTGAAAATAAACAGAAGCGTCTTTTTCAAAATATGTAAAATTTTTTTTAGAACACTACGTTGCCGATTGTCATATCGTTACATTCGCAAATATGAATTTTTGAAAAAATAAACAAAAAATGATGCTTTCAAAATCAGACTAAGTATATCGACCAGCAGATATTCGCATCTTGTACAAATATCGTAGAAAATATTCTGTCCTTCTTGTCGCTCAGGGCATTGGATGAATTATTATTATTATTATTGTTATTATATGTATCGGTAACTTCTAGAACTGCCTTTCAAGAAAGTCTCCCCTTTAAACATTATTACAGCAATAAGGATTTTCCTTCTACGAGTTCATACTTATGTACGAGTTTACTCTTTTTCACTGTTTGTAGATCCATTTAAAAAGTATCTTCGGGATGCATGGGAGATAAAATTTGTCCTATCGTAAGAACACGCTGAGCCTCGTCCACGCTTTAGAAAGTTTCAAACATACGCGTGTATTGTTACGATACGACTGGGTGATCGTTGATGAAAAAATTAATATTTTTGTGAATTCCAGAAAGTATTGGTGGATTTCTTTGGCGAAGAAACCGTCGTTCAGGTTCTGCAAAGTTTCACCTTTTCACAACTCACGAGAGGTGTCGTGCACAATGTCCAGACTACTACTGTCTTAACTCAGAGAAGATTCGTCTTCTTATACCAAGAGCGATGTAAGGTAGGGGTTCGAAAAGCGGGAAAACTTAGTTTCGGAGTAAAAAGGGACTTTAAAATGAAAATCGGCAAAGGCATGGGTTTTAGGATTAGACAGTACGACGTAGGAAGTATTATAAAAAGATAAAACGGAGTCTTTTAGTAGGGTTAGGAATTAACGTTAAGGAAACGGTATGCAGGGTATAACGGGGTGCGAAGTTTTATGAACGCTGAATATTAACAGCGGTTAGAAAAACGTAGAACTATGAGAAACGGTACACGGAACGTGACAGTATTCATGTCGTATGTGCAGAACATTCTACAGCCACGTCCTGAGATTCTTAAAATTCTCGGAATTCACAACGATATCCCCGGCAACGACCAAAGTGGAGGAAATGCGATATTTCTCGGTCTTTTTTTTTTTTAGAAAAACAATCTCTTACCCCCGATGCCGTGTAGCATCAGATTAGGTTAGGTTAGGCAAAGTGGCCATTCCCGTTTGTCGCAAGCGATTAACGTTACTGTCTTTAGGAACACGGAAAAGAAAAAAATATATGTAAATAAAGACAAAGTTGTACAGCCACCGTGCGGGTCAGTCGTTAAAGAAATGAACTTAGAAAATGGACAAGAGAGACGTGGCAGGAGACACTTTCGGAAATGACGACTGTTAAGAAAATAATAAACAGCTTTTGTCACAGGTAGTTATTATGGAACAACGAGACGTTTTGATAGCGGATAATCTAACGGAGAAAAACTGTGGTAGACAATTCTCACGTACTTCAGATGGGTACGTTAGGGATCCCACATGAGGTTAGGTTCGTGTAAGGCTTATAGGGGGGGAAGCAGAAAAAGAATTGAACAAAAAAATAAAATTAAGTAAATGTAGACCCAGGTGCTAAAAATGTTTCCTTAACCTTTTCCTTTCTTTAGGTGAACGGGACAGCGGGCGTTCGAGAATTCGGATCCATCCATCCGCACATCCGTTCGTCCGTGTAATTCTATCCTGACGTTTACCATCCCTCAGAGTCTTATTGTGGCCAGCACTACTTTCCCCCATTTCTTCGGTAGTCGGCCATCTAACTGTAGAGTCAGTCTGTTGGTCTACTGGAAAACCACCCTTAAACCACCCTTGTAACGTGATGGTCACTAATGGTATTACTAGAACAACACCCGTGAACTCGCAAGGGAAAGGGAACCCTTCGAGAATGAGACCATCCCTTTACCGGCCGACAAATTAGCCCATTGTTACGCCTTATTTAGGTTGGCAGTTCTGGATTTTAAGCGTTTCTCAGCACGCACCTTATATAGGTATATATTATCCAGCTTTCTCAACGAAAGCTCGTACCTTTTTTTTTAGCCTCAGGGACTTTTTCCCTTTCATCTTCCTTTTGCCTTCCCTTTACACGCTCGCCATCACACTGGGATCTTCATTTCTAATTATTTTCTTGATCCTTTTGCGTAGGCGGCTTCCTGATTTCACGGCGTCTTATAAAACAGTGCTGGACTCTTTGTGTCAAGTTTGTAAGCCTTAGTTTTTTTTTTTTTTTTTTTTTTTTTTATAACAGTTGGTACGAGATGCTTCATCCAGTCATAATAGTCATAATAATGATGATAATAAATGTGAAAGTAGGTGGAGGAGTTAGATAAATTTATTTGATTACAGTACGTCCTGTATAGATATATACATTTGATAATACGAGCATAGTAAATCAATGATCTTGAAGTGATTTAAAGAAATCAAGATGGTCGAAAAAGTGCATTGAAAATAAAATAAGCGAGAGAGAAGGAAGAGAGGTGAAAGTAAGAAAGCGGCAAATCTCAGGTAAGAATGTAGTTATTTATACCTTTATATGCTATTTTATCAATTTCCCCTTATTTTTCTTGCTTTTTCCCACCCCCATCAATTCCCACATCTCTTATCAAGGACTACCGGGATTCGCTTCATCCCTGAATCAAATACGACTCATATGCACTTAAAAATAAATTACATCACTTTCTCCTTCGCTACGCCCGAGAATTATTTTCGGGCTTTGTCGCACCGTCGACAGATTCCTAATGTTCAATTTGTCCAACGACATCAATCTTATTCTTCTTTATTTGCTTTTCAGGGCCGTACCCAATATATATTTGGCCACCTTCTCACACTGCTGAGTAAAAATATAAAAAATCTTTGGTACTGATTAAACTTTATGACTTTTATTCTCTTTCCTCGTTGCTCTACTTACGTGAAATTCGACGTGTTCGTGAATTAGCAAATTCTTTCATAAACCAGAGAGTCTCTTTCTGCTCGAGTCATTATCCATACGTGATGGATTATTTATTGAGACTCGAAAAAAAAAAGATAAAAAATATCGGCAGAATGAATATCCTCGCTCAGTTACGAAACACTCGAATATTCTAAAGATATTTCTTCTTTTCTTATGGGCGGATTTGCATTATGTCGATCAAGCCGAGTCATCTGAACGTCTTCATCGACGTTATGCTTTAAGGGTATCTCCTTTTGCGCGTTCTCTTTTTCACTTGCTCCCTATCCTTATCTTTATCTTTTCTCTTTCTTTCATTCGCTCTATCTGTATCAAGCAATGACGCTACAGAATAATTTTGCGATAAGAAACAATTGGCCCATTGTATGGCTTCTTCATATTGGGGAGCTTAATGGATTTTGGAAAGGCCGCTCGATACTTGGATGCTGTTATTTCAATCTTCAACGGCTGATCTTGCTCCTATACTTTTACTTTCATTCTTGTTTTTTTTTTTTTTTTTTTTTTATGAATTCTTTAAGACCCACTTAATTTTCAATAGAACAACTTTTCGAAGCAATACACTAAAGTCATTTCGAAAGTTTACTTTTTTTTAACGAAACGATAACGAGCACATACTGTCTGTATACGAATTAAATATAATTTATAATAATTCTAAAATTTCGATCTGTACCTGTAAGTATATAATACATATGTATATACACAGTACAAACATCTATGATAAGAAACGATTAAACGTTTATTGAATATAAAATTATTGATTATTAAATTTCAATTTTACAGTATGAAAATCATTTTGATATAAAATTTTAAAGAGATAGAAAATATGCGCTATTGAATTTCCAGCTGTTAATGTCGCATTCCTACGTTACACAGGTGTAGAATTTAAATGCACTTTTCTAGTGCATCTTGATTCTAGTTCTTTGCTTTTAAATGCTTTCTGCTGGCTCAACGAATTATCGTACGAGAATTTTCTTGAATTTGACAGTTGACAAAGGATTCTTAACGATGATTGTCAACACAGCGACTTTCGTATACTGAAAACAATGCAGGGTGCGCTTTATTCTCATCTTGAAGATGTTCGAAAACTTGTTAGAAACGCACTCAGAGTTCTTTTATACTCTCTTGCACTAATAGTTAAAGCTATGTGGCTATCTTTCATTAAGAGTTCAGAGTGCACTCGGAGGAAGTGTTCCCAACAGCTCCCAACATTTTGCAGAATGCAGTAGATAATTTCATATGGACCTAAAAAATGTTCCCCAGTCATCGCTATGCCATTTTCCACACTCGCTGTTAGTTTCTCGAGAAATTTCTTCTTCAGCGATAACAATCTTAGATATGAAATTTTTCCATAATATTCAATTTTAATATATAGTTAATAAATTTTGTGTTTACTAAATGTCATATTTATTTCTACCAGGAAAAATAATATTAGGGTAAGAATCTATAGATAACATATAAAATATGTGTGAAAGCATTTATGTAAATATTTAAAAAGTTATTAACTGAGTCTCGAAATTTACTTTCACCGAAAATTGTATACCGGACACTGTATTGTAACGCAAATATGAATTGTGTATATCGAAATTATTATACATGTTCGTGAAATTATAATAATGTTAGTAAATTACAAGGAAACCAGATGCGTAAGGGATAGCAAAGCAAAACAGTGACGCAGACCTATATCAGGTTCCTGGGAACCGGAAGTCGTATTCAGTATTGCACACTAAGTCTTAGGTCGACTACGTCAACCAAGAAGAGTGATGGAGAAGAAGAGGAACCGAAAGACAAAAGGAGAGGAAAACAGAGAGATTTACATATTTCCGCGGAAACAAGATTTTTGCCGATAAAAGGATTTTGGAATAAAATTTCTCCTGACGCTGGTCGTGGTCGTGTATTTTGATTTAGTAGTCGTTTGGAAGTTGGCAAGCTTCTTTGGAGTGTTGCCAACATTTTTACGTCGTTTCTCGATACCGGCTACGAAACGTGTCACAATCCAAGCATTGACTACACGCGTTTCCGACTTTGCGAAATTTTCATATAAAAAAGGAAAACCACAGTGGTCAATATTATAACATGAAAATTATATCTTCGTCCTTTTTGAGGTCCCTATATATATATATATATATATATATACATCTCAAATACTACAGTAATTTTGAAAATCGATAATTCAATCATCATTTCAAATATTGTCAAACGGATACGTGTTTACTTATACCACTATATAAACTGAAATAATTTTATGTTCTAGTAAACGTTTCGGTCATTTAGGAAAATATGTCAAGTTATATGCAGACACTACGAAATTCACAACGCACTCTTGGCCTATTATTTGATTGCCATAAGAAAACAAGCTAGTAAATGAAATGGACTCTGGGTTCCTAAAACATATAAGGGAGGCAGCACAGTATGCAGATACGAATACACAAAATGCCATGAAAAAATCGTTGAACCCTGAAATTTCCTATAAATACAAAGAATAATAACTAGACGGCAAAAAATGTGGATGAACCGAATAAAAAAATCAAATTACCTAGCGAAAGTTGAGAAAATCAGTATGTAGTATAGAACAGAGCGCGAGCACATGTTTCCTGGGTTTGGCGTCGGGACGCCCACGAAGGGAGCGAACGAGCAGCAGCTTACGTCGAGCTCGCCATTCGAACTGTGGGGTGGCGAAATGGTACAAAGGGATGGTTCACGGTGGCCCGGGTTCCGTGCCACATGGGGTAGTTCTTACCGAGGGGGTCGCCGATGTGGCTGTAGGGGCTGGTTTACGGCGTCGAAGCTCAAAGCCTTGGCGGTGTGCTCGAGTTTGGGGCTTTCCGGGCCGCACACTGGCTGTCCAGAGTCTAGAGCTTGCGCAGGGGTAGCTAGGCGTCGGCTGGGGGTGTATTTTGGCGGCGGGAGGGATGAATATACATTCGCCAGTCTAGGTAGGGGTAATTCCTGGGGATGGAAGGGGTAGCAAAAGGATGACGCTTTCAGTGCGACGCCGTCCGTCGCTTAACACGCATAAATTGCGTGCACGCCGTCTAATTTTATTCACCTGTATTGACAATACCGTACGTTCTTTCATTTCTCATGTTAACACGTATCCCTCACTTGCAGTATCGACAATTTAACTAATAAATGTATATATATATTTTTTTTTCCAAAATTCACCCACCTTCAAAACTCAAACGCAATTCAAATTGGACTTTTCTTGAAAATTATATTCGATGCTGACTTGGGCTTGTTAATGTACGTTACATGACATTTTTTTATTTTCTTTTTATTCTCCGAAACTGCTTTCTTTGAATTGTAACGTATAATGATCAGACAGGCAAGAGGCGATGGCAAAATGATTGGATAGGCCAAACGCAAATCGTAACCTGTTAAGACCTTCTATTTGACCCTTTATAAGAGCATATATGTATCTATCGTTATCATATTTAATACAATATTCCGTTAAAAAAATTATTTTTATAAACTTTTTTTTTTTTTACTTACTATAAACATTTTACCAATTCTTCTTCTTAAATGTCAAAAGTATAAAGACGACATACCTTCGTATTTTCCCATATTATCTTAATATTTTTTTATCGCACACTCACGTGCAGGTTTGTCAAGTCATCCCCTTTAAAGAACACATCGAACATATCCTTCGTTCAAATAACATAAAAAGAATATCGCATCTAGAAAAAGAAAACGGATGAGTAATGCCGGAACATGAATTAAAAAAAGTGTGTGTACCAAGGCGACGCCAGAAGCAATATTAAACGACTAACATGTTAAATTACATTTTTATTAGATTTCAACTTCAATGAAATTTAAATTAAAAAAAAAAAAAAAGAGAAGCAGAGTTACAAAACGTTAAAGTTCACGAGGAGCCGAACTTACCGTATACGGGTTATAAATTTTTCATAAATTCTCGTAAATTTAAAACGGTGCGAATAATTTTCACGCAACGGTCCCGCTGCTACTTCCTTGATTGCATTTCCGGTTCCGTCGAAGAACTCTATCGGTCTATTGCCATGTCAGCTTTAATCCGAAGAGTCTGCCGGATATACATGCATACAAAGTTTGCATTGCAGCAAACAAGCGGCCGGGAAGTATTTATTGCGACGGCTAATGCCGCTTTTATTGGGATGTAAAATGAGTAGTACCGAGTTTGTTTTGCTGACTGCCGTTGTTTTCCTTTCTCTTATTCCTCTTTTTTACTATATTTTACGTTTTTCAAGACTTATTTTTCTCTCCAGAGCAATTTACATTTTTTTTTTTTTTCTTATTTCCTTGTACCAGTCGGACGTACAACCAGCTGACCAATTGATCTGAGAAAACCACGATACATTGAACACGTTTTCTTATTTCTAAAAATCGTATCTTCACGTTTTCACCAATATTTTCATCTCTTAAAACAATTCTTTGATATTATCCTTCGCCGTTGAAAAATAAGTAAACATTCTTTTTTTCGTTCTTTCTCTTTCGTCCCTCGACGAATAATCGAAATGCTGTTACTGGAGCGTGAACAAAGTGTATACGGATTCGAGAACAAGGGCGGGTGGTGGTCGAGGTTGCAGTTGATGAATGAGTAGGGGACGCGAGCAGGAATTGACGAAGAAAAAGAAAGTGTGAAAAAGTGCAAATTACAAAGAGCAGGAGAAAGAGTACAAATTAGAAAAAATTGTCGAGAACGGACAAGTATTTCCGTAAAAGAAAAAAAAAATTTTTAAAGTGGTCTTGTACGTTTCGTGAAGAGGCAGGTCGAAATAGGCCGAGGAAACAACATACGTTGTCTGACCGATTATTTGGGTATTACAAAAGCATACAGTGTTTCTATAATAAAGTTGTACGCATGCAATAGACAAACACAAAGTCCATTTATCGTGTAGAATCCACTATTTTGGTTTGATCAATCAATCTTCCCTTATACGCACTCAAGTACACCCTTAACAGGCTACATACGCAAAGAGAAAATAGTACAGCTATACTCGCTGACACACTGTACAAAAGAAATATGTATATGAGAGAATTAGCATAGAGAACAGTAGAATTCGCTTTGATATTAGAGACGGCTCCGTGGCTTTGCTCCGAGTGGTACGGTACTTTATTAAGTGGGTAGAATCCGTGTTTACTTTTTTCTTTTTCTTTTAAACTTTTTTTTTCCTACCCCCTCTAACTCTAATCGTTACCGTTTGTTTTCATTCCTGTTATACGTCAAACGAAAGAAATCCGACCTCTTTCATCCTGCTAGGGTAGATAGATACACAGTGGTTAGAGTGTCACGTTAAGTGGACGGTGGATTTTGATTTTACCAGTAGCTAAATATACTGGCCGCGTCGTAAGAGGGATGGTTATTTGACCGAGCGACAACAAATTCAAGTTCCCACTTGGTCGGCACACTTGGAGCAGCTTTTGAAGTGCCACTGTCCCTCCTGTTACGACTGCTGGTAATACCAGTGCTATTCGATCGATCTTACAGTACGATAAAGTACATGGCTCGTGTATTATTTACATGAAGTTTGAGGAACGTTGGACAATTCGATTTTGAATAATCGATATCGGCATTTCGATTTACGATTAAAGGAGAGAAGTCTTGAAATGGTTGGACACCGTGGATAACCTAACAGGGGCTAAATTGTTCTTATACGTATCGTATGGCCCATGGTGGGTTGTGAGAAGCTTTAGAGAGAAAACAATATAAAACTGGACTCGAGAGATGGTCTTTTGGTCCTCCCCAAACGACGTAACTTAAGGGGTAAGGTTGGAAGTTAAGATTTGATAAGAGTGGCTGAGTCTGACGTTGTATCTAGGATCTGTGATCCCTACTGTTGTTGAGATAAGGGAGAAGGGGCGGTGAGAAAAAAAAAGTATGTAAAAATAATCGGGGATGGATGAGTGACTTTCGGGTCCTAATGGGTTATAGGTACGAACAACCCCCTTAACCTACAGGGTGGAGCTCCGATCACTTAGCTAATCATTCCAGCCAGCTAAGGTTGCCACTACTTTCAACCCTTTAATACCGACAACCATCACAGTCCTTATCGGTAACTCTGGAACTACCCTCGGCTGATTTTCATTAGGGGTGTGTACTGAAATACTAGTTCTATAACTTTCCTTGACTGGTGGCTGTTAGACCTTTTTTTTTATATACGAATTCTTAGCCGACCTTTTGCATACGTCTCTTATTCAACTATGTACCACTTATACGGCTGCTGGATAGGTACAGAGGTCACAGATAGAGTAGGGAGCAACCCTTATCATATAACGGGATAGAATTCCGTTGCCAAGTAATACCTTATCGATCTAAGGGTTGTGGTCCTCTTGCGGTCTAGGTAGCGTCGAAATCCTTACCACCTTCGAATTCTAGTTTAATTAGAAAAGGACAATGTTCTCGAATTGTCTTGGTGGTTTTAGATTTCAACCCTTTCGATAGTTATCTGCAAGTAGTACGTTATGCGTAACTCTTACAACGAAGGGATGAGAATCCAATAAGAAGAAAAATTCATGTCAGTCGGGGAAACAATTTTTTAAATATTTTTAAGCCTATTTCTCAATTTCGACCACCCGCCAATTCCAATCTTGTTACCCGGTATCATCCCTTTGGCGCCCCTAACCGAGAACGGGAAAAATTCTTCGATCATTTGTACACCGAGGATACCGAAACCGAACGAAAAAGTTTAATTTTTATATCAGAATTCCAATGGATCCTGTAATTTGGTTTTGCTTAGAGAGCACCTTTTTTTTTTCCTGCGCCTCTATTTATATTAACTTCTGCCGCGAAAAATAAGTAAAAACGAAGAAAGCGAGGAGGAAAAATAAATAAAAGCAAGCAGAGCAATGCATTAGCCATCTACTTACCGGACCGCGCCAGTCTCCGTTATACATCCAATCCGCCCTATCAGCGAACTCTCATCCCCTGTGGGTGCAAACTTTTTGAATCAATTATTTACGGGCTCGTTAACTGGTCTCTCCGTTTCTGGCTGTGTCATGTCTTTCTCTTTTTACTTGCCTATCGATCTACGCGGAGAGAATTTTTTTTATTAAAAATGATCCTGAAACCCACGGTAACCACGTAACATCATGGGACTTCATAACACATTATCTATATACTTAAGAACACGTCACGAAAACATTATAAAAAGTAAGCACGACACGTCAGCTTTTACTGAAGTGTACGGTAAAATTTTTCCAAATTTCAAAATATGTAGTGCAAAAGTATAGCTTTTACCTTGTTGAATTTAAAAAGTCATTCAAAACAGCCGAACTATCTCGTGCGCTACCATTCAATTTTACCGTGCAGTGCACTGTACTTTTCATACCTTTGAAGTCAGCCATAAAAAAACATTGACATCGTGAAACGCAGTAAAAATTGCAAGTAACAATTTTTCACCGTGTGCACCGTAAAATTTATCTATAGCCACTCAAAATATCATACGTCATAATAAGCAATGAGTAACAAGATGGTACCGATGTTCCACGATCACTGGTTTCTACGTTAAATATAATCGTGAATTTCATAGGAAAAATTAACGAAAAATTCTCTCCGTGTAGGTAAAAAAAAAACTTGTTTTTTCTTTCAATTTATACATCGATCACGGAAAACATTAACATTAATAGGTAAATATTCGCAAGCTCTTTTTCATTTATTTTTACGTCCTTTACATTCTTACTTTCATAAAAATGTTTATTGACCCATAGAGTTCCGGTTAAAAATCTGAATCTACGTGCGAATGAAATTTCGTTTATCAATCGTCATTACGTCTCGTACTATGAAAAGTTCCGATCACTTTCTTGTGTACATTAGACGCAAAAAGTTACGAGTATTAATATTATCTCTGCGCTAATAAAATATCGTACGATTCGCTGTTAAGTTCTTTACTGTTAATCTCGCTGTAGCATTACGGTGTTGATCTTTGTTAAATCTCCGCGTGCTTTCTGCGACTGGCCCAGGTCGAAGTATCGCTCATTATTTTGCAAATGCGAAGTAGCCGCACGGGATGTGTACTTGGCTGGCTTTATTATGTTTATTACAAGTTGTTAAAAATATCTTTGCTTGGAACGCTTGGCGAGTCGCGCGATATGCGGATGCGTGTAAATCACGGGCGCGTGCACACATTCAAACGTGAACGTCAGGCATTCGCGCGTGAAGCGGCTATTATTGTTGGCAATGAAAATTCTATAGTAAAATAAATATTGGAGGTTTTTTTTTGTTGCTTTAGGAACGATAGAATTTGGAGTACGTAACGGTATAAACGATAGAGGGGAATCCCCTGAAAAAAAATTGGGTGAACAGACTGATTTTCTTTGCACAGCATTATGATTCTCTCTGTCAAATCTCATGAACACTCGATACGCTTACGATATACGTAACAGGGCCGAAAATATAAAAATATTAACTGACAAGAGGAACGACCGGAAATGAATTGAAATTCTGATGACGCAAAAGTGTTGAACGTGTTTGAGTTGGAGGTAAAAAAAAATAAAATAAGGCGACAGACAGGAGCTTCAAGATGACGATCAGGAAAAAAATGAGTTGAGAGAGAAAATGCGAAGGAAGGGCGAACAGATAGGGAGGGAGAGAGGGAGAGTCGGGAGGGGGGGAGAAAAAAGGTTAAGAAAATAGGTCACATTAAAGGTTCATTAGGACAGAGGCGGAGGTTGGTATCTGACCTAAATTCATATTTTCCATAGTGGCGGTCCGGAGCCTGTAGCAAGAGAAGCGCAAGGGTGGGTTTCGGCAATAGGACAGCCAGGCAGGGTTGGTACGTTCTTCTAAGGGTTGTACAGGGGGCGCAGGCGTAAGCGGCTCTCCCACCCTCGTATTGCACAGCCCTCAGGGCGGGGAAGCGTCGCGACGCCTGCCGTCGGCTGCACAGTGCGGGCTCGGACGCCCACCTAGTAGTACGTTCACGTTTTGGTCAGACGGTCCCGAGAATCTCTCTGCATCTGACTCTACTATTTTTGAATTGCTCTGTACATCAACCGAGAAAGTCTTTCTAAACTTAAAAGAAAAGGAAACGTATTCTGCTCTCGTAACCGTTTTTATAACTAGTATTCCGAAAAAAGTATTAACGTTTTAATAGCTGCTGGTATTTAGCAGCCTCTCACTCTTTCTCTCCTTTGTTTCTCATATTCTCGTCAAAACGCATTCAACTTGCAGTTGATCTCTCGCGTTGGAAATTTGTACTCGCAGTAGTCGCTGCTGCAACTAATCGTACAGGCGAACGACGTCGGAGTATCGACGCTACTAGTCACCGTCGAGGAACTGTGCAAACGCATTTCGATATTCCGCGAGACGAAAGGGTGTGAAATTTTGGGAAAGGAAAAAAATTAAAAAATATTTTGGAAACGAGGATCCCGTGCGAAAGAGAATCGCATAATCGCCCGTTCGTGAGAGAATTGTGATAAGTCTTGTCGAAGATATTTTCGAAAATACTGTAATTTTGAATATTGGTGGTATCTTGCGTTGTTAGTGTATCGCTCAATTTTTTCCTAACATTTCTCTATTCAAAAATTGCCAAAAAATCTTCAACGGAAGATGGAAAATTCTTATCTTCTCGTATCTTTATATTTCCAATTTGGTGTTAAAGCTGTTTTATTCTCTTTTATTTTTTGCCAAAATATTTCGGCACAGCAGCTCGCACGAAAATAAATAACGTCTACCGAACTGCCAAGCGGGGAAATTCGCTGTCAAGAAAAATTGCATACTCGGTCGACAGGAAGTGCGAAAGCTCCAAGGGGTGTCATAGTCAGGATGGCTCCTGACTTCCGCCATTGTTGCTCTAACAATAGCGGCGTGTTCAAGAAGCGTTAGCTATCCCGTCGGTTACCGGGGATCGTAGTACAGACAGAGACAGTGGCGTGACAAAAAAAAAAATAAGGGTTGCCTCGAGATCCACGGTGATTGAATACGCGCAGAAACAGATCTTAAATATTTGCGAAGGATATTCAGGAACTATTCCTCTCCACACGACGTCGTGACTGGCAAATATTTTTTGCAAAAGAATAAAACCTATTGTACTCGACCGTAGCGAAACGATCTTTATCCGTGGGAACAGTTCCCTAGAATATTACTCTCGAGTGAAGCAAAAAAAAAACATCCCCTAGAATTTCTATTCATACTTTTATTTTTCTTAAATCTCCTCGCCTTATATTTCTCGATATTCTAAGTGTTATTTCGAGTTTGACCTCGGGGATGCATTTCGGTTTCCGCTAGAAATTTAAATAGGTCGTAACGATCAGCAAAAAAAAACGAAGTTATTTGATTTTTTTTTCAACCCTTCCTTTTTATCGTTCCTATTACTCGTCACACTTTCGACCTTGTCCCACAAGACTTTATTGACTAAACTTTTTCATTCTCTTCGTCTATTCTCTTGTTCGCTCATCTCTCTTCGTTCTACACGGCAATATAGAAGGTATTATCCCTTTTCCACTTTGCCCTCTTTGAAAAAAAAAAACTGATTCTATCTCAAAAGGAATCGCTTTGTGAATTCTTCATTTTGGCTATAGCGATACGCGGAGCGCCTGTATTGGTACTGAGACTGGTCGGTGTGTCGCGCAGCACCCCTTTTTTTTTTTTTTTTTTAGAAGTGGCCAATCTAATTTCGCGACTAACTCCATTACTTGGACGCGAGAAAGGGTGAAACTTTTCTTGTTAGGGTGAACAAAAATTAACTTCAGGTCCATCCCCTTCTCTTGCACACTCCCCTCTTTATCTGAAATAGTTATGCACCTCGATCTTAATAAAATCTTTCGAAGACACTTGACTTCGAAGACGGAATTAAGAAAGAATTTTACGATTATTTCCACACGTAAGAGGCTCGACGACGCGACACACAGAAAATACACCCACGCACAACTGCGTGGCAGCGGCAGCAGCTGGTTAGAATTATACGTGGTTGTAGGTGTATCAAGTGTTGGTGGGATGGTAACGTAAGAGACAAGGGAAAAGAGAAAAAAAAGGGAGAAATAAGAGAAAAGAGACTTTAAAGTGCAGACAAGACGGAAACGGGGGATGTAAGAAGTAAAAGAAAAAATGTAGTAGTACTGTTCCGGATATAGGCAGACCGCGTCCCGCTGCGTCGGACTCTCACGAGGCTCTCTGAGTCGACGAAAATATCGTCGTGGATGAGCGAAACGTAGGAACCATGGAATAGTGAAACGGCGGAACGGCGGAACTCAAACGGTCACGGGAATACTTGAGGAGTAGTACTTGCGTCCGGCGTGCTTCGCGTTTCAAAATGTTCACGTTGAGCGCGTGGCTGATCAACGAGTTTTAATTATTGATATCATTTTTTTTTTTCTTTGCGTTTATCACTGCAGTTATCCAAACTCTCATGAACGGTTTTAAATTCACGCGGAGTGGCTCATCGAGATCATCACACGCGTAAACGGACACGGTGACATATGACGTTGTGACCACGTATGTATATATGTATGTATATGTTTAAAGATCTATCGCATACTGGACTCGTCGCGTCCGAATTATATAATTTTTCCTAAAAATACGCGAAAACGGTGCTGCCTCGCGTCCTCGACTACTTACGCAAGTATCGAAAATACATTCGCGACTTTTATTATGTACTCGATCCGTTGGGATTGCGTCGAAATATGTGCAATCGTTAATGACGTGTAGTTGTTGTAATGCTTAAAGACGAAAAAGAAAAATTGAAAAGAAATGCAAAATATCGAGAAAGAAGAGAGAGAGAGAGAGAAAGAGAAAGATGGTCGTCGGGATAGGGTAAAACGAATTAGAGGTGGAGGAGAGACTGGAGAGTCTGTTAAGGTGGGTGGGAAAGATGAGAGAGACGTATCTATAGACAAAGAAAGAATGAGAGAAAGAGAGAAAATGAGAGAAAGAGACAAGCCAATGTTCAATGTCAAGTCGTGCGGATACCGTGAGTGCGCTACGAGAGTACCGAAATAAACTGGGCAAATTTCAAACTCTTCGAGACATTTTGATTTCATCTTTCTCTCTTTCTGCTCTAACGTCCTCTCTTAAATATTTTTGAAAAATTCGGATGTAACAAATACACTGGTAAACATAACCTGACTCGTGAAAATTGAACGAAGGGAATAAAAATTATGAACTGTCTAAATTTAAACAAACCTTAGGTAACAGTGAAGCAAGAAAATTACGGGAAACAAAAAACCAACTGAAGGAAGCTAAAAGAGTTTCATATAAAGATTTTAAAAAGTGAATAAATGTGGAATAAGTGATGAGTCTCAAAAGAGAAATAGAAAAAAGATAATCTGCTCTCCGAGTGTCTCAACGAGTCTTTCGCTTCTCTACGAAGGTGTTAAGGTACGATTATTAATTAATTATTATACTAATGGTTTAGATAACCTGTACGATCTTTAGCCATAACCACATGTTGCATATATCATTGACCTCCATTCATATACGTACTATATGGATAACGTGAAATTCGTTAGAGAACCCATACGCGCCCATAAGAGCCCATACGTCAGGCGCGATAGTCACGTCCATGGGATATATTTAAACAGGCGCGTCTCGTGTTACTCACATATCTTCGCAATGGCCGAAAATAGAGGTAGCAGTGTGGTACCGCGGTCTCGCTCACTTACTGACTCCCTCTCTCTCTCACTCTCTCCCTCCTTCATTCTATGCTTGCGCGAGACAGAGACGAAAGGAGCAAAAGCATCGCGAATTCCGTATGAACGGGAAAAACAATTGCTGCTAAAAAAAAAGATAGAGGAACAAAAATAAAAACCCAAAGGTCGTATAAAAGAAATAAGATAAGAGCCAAGATAAAAAGAATAAGAAGATAGATGCGGACCGAAGAAAGAAAAGCGTTCGGCTATGGAGCAAGTAGATATAAGAGTCAGGAGAAAAGGCAAAAGATAAAAGGTAGAAGATAGAGCAAATGAAAGGTGAGAGGTGAAATTTAAGTCACGAGCGAATGACCGACATTCTTTACCGCGGGGTTGACGGAGAAAAAGGCCTTTTGGTTAGCCAATTTAAATATCTTTGCTGAAATCTCTTAACGTCGCGCTCTTCTTTTTCTCTCCTTCTCTTAATCTCATTTCGTGGTGCAGATATTTTTGCTATCTTTCTCTTTCCCTAAGTTGCATGGATACGATCCCTGTTTTTTGTCTAAAGGGAGCTAAGGGCTTTGTCAGAATGTTAGATCTTAGGGACAAGGGTGGGAATGACTTGGAACGATTTTCCGTGGTCTAAGAGAAAGAGAGAGAGAGTGAAAGACAAAGAGTACGAGATAGAGAGAGATAGCTAGATAGATTGATAAAGAGAAAGGGAGAGAAAGGTCTGTGGCTCGTATAAAATGTTGGGAGATTTTGAAGCTTGCTCTAGAATCGAGGTTGGCTCCATTGTTACCACCTTAATGCCCCTCTTCTCTTGCCAATACCTCCGCACAATGACACCCTTAATGGTCCCGAAGAAAGGGCGCAGGGCCGCGTAACATAAGGGAACGCCACGAATCCACAAAGACAGGGGGGGGGGGGCAGGGGCAGAGGCAGAGAAAGAATGAGAATAGATTAAAGGAACTAGCATTGCAGAGACATTTAAAAAATTCTTTAAATATTGGAAGCCTCAAATATCATTTTTTGTATTTGACTTTTCATTGCGATAATGAAACATTAAAAAGATACAAAAAAAAAACATTGATTTCAACTTGTCAATTTCGTTCGTATCTGACAGTCATACTGTTGAGTGAATTTTTCTTTGACAACTTTACGACTGACAACTGCAAGCATTTTACTACTTCGTAATTAGATATGATCTGCGTAGAAAGATAATTTAAAATATGAAAGCGTAATAGAAAAACAAAAAAAAATACCCAAAATGATAAAATTCACGAAGCAATAATTTCTTTTCATTTTCATTTTTCCTTCTTATCTTTTCACTTTAATCGTAAAGGAAGAAGCGATTTGCTTGGATACCGTGCTCGCGTTTGTTGGAATAAAAATTCAAAATGTCACCGACAATCGCATGTAAATTTCACTGGCAATATTAAAGAGCGGACCACGACATTTTCAAAGCTGGAGTTGCTGATAGTACGAGCGTGAAAACAGAGATAGAAGGAACGAGAGACCAGAGAGAGAGAGAGAGAGACAAACAGAGAGAGAGGTAGGACAGGACGGGATCGACCTGGGTTTCTATTTTCGTCTCAGCCAGGCCTGGGGAATTACCTACGATGCCAAAGGGGATGTGTTTGGAATATCTTGGGGCGTTCTTTCTCGTACTGTATCAGTAGACACCGAAGATTTATCCTAATTTTCTTATTGATTTTCATTATTTTCAAATGATTCATTTTTTTTTTTAATGTTCTGTTATGAATTTATATTAACATGAACTGTGGATCAAGACGTCTTTTCTGTATAAGAGAAAAATAGATTTTTTACTACGTCTGTTACCACTACTGCCTACTAACTACTACTGCTACTGTTCCTACTGGTGCTGCTACTGTTGATGCTGCTGCTGTTGCTACTACAAATGGATGTAATGTTAAGCTTAGCTGGTTGAACACGGGTCAAATATATGGCACGATTGAGGCATTTGGTCCCCTTCAACCAGCTGTAGTTGACATTAGACTACGACACTGGTTATATCAGTCAGATCAACTGTCAACTGGAAACTATGGAGACTGAAGAGGATTTTTCGAAAATAATTATATTCCATAAGTTTAATGGTATCATATATTTATTATATTTTACGTGTTAATGATTTAATTATAAGCTGAACGAATAGGATGTATTTAACACGGATAAAATTTCGATTTAAATCTATAGACTTTGAGCATTTATTCAGAACTGAATGTGTCGAAAGACATTGTCAGATATTTTAAATATTTTATAATATTAATAATTTTCAAAAGTTTTTATACAATTTACCTTAGAATCATAATATAACGGTTTTCTGATGGAAACGTTCTATCGGATAGATATTTTCCAAACAGATCTTATCACTCTTTATCGAAAGGTGCAAGAAAAAAATGCAGACGAAAAATGAGACATTTTGAAGAGGAATAAAACAAGAAAGAAAAAAATAAGAGAAGAAAGACCCGGTACGAATGGATAACAAATACCAAAAGGGGAAGGAAAAAGATGAGTAAAATGAAGAAGCCAAGAGAGCCAAGCAAGTACTTCATCTACTCGACATCGTTTCCCGTGGATGCTACTTGAGGTTCGCCAGGTTGCGGTTCCTCGAGTGACTAATATCAGTGTCTTCCACGACCCTATTGGATTATACGTATACATTACACGTTATACAATATATACGCGTCCAAGGTAACCCGAAATATCAAAGAGAATTCCAAAGGAGACGAGTCCTTTTGCTTGGGTGGAAAACGTACAAAAAATCCTATCTCTCTACGATCCCTTGAGATTTCAAGAGTCAAAGTGAATCGTATGGTCTAGGGAAAACGACCCTTTCATGCTATATACATATTTACATACAGTGACGTTATTTCACGTGAGAAGACTGCAAAATTATTAACTTTCGTGTCTATCGTACCGGACGTATTGTCGTCCCTTGATATCGTTAGATGAATTACCGACCCAAGAACTCCAGAGTCCTGATTATATAATCTAATAAGGTTAGCCTAATTCCTATTACACGATACTTTTATGCGACACGTCGAGACAGCGGTACGTCGAGGAAGACCATTTAGCATCGTCGAGACTTCTACAGTTTTCGTCAAAAGGACGAAATATATATAATATAATCAGGTTACGCCAGGGAACGTGGAGGAGCGTCGTTGCCATTAAACAACTCCGATCAGTCAAGGTTCACTCCGAATAAGGCAGGGAGTCGACGCGACAAGAAAATCGCCATGGTTTGGAACTGTCGTGACGTCAGTCCCGGTACCGATTCCCAGTTAACGGGATCCGTATCGGAGATGGAGATCAGCCCGTCTCTACGGGGCCGGACGTCATCTGGAGATCCAGAAAATGCGGCAGTAGGCCGAATCAATCATCAGTGCGTTTCGAGTCTGGTGAAAAGGCGACGTTCGCCACGGAACATAGATTTTGGAGAACATCCTTGCAAGTGTCGCAGCTACACGATCGTATGGAGACTCTGGGTAAAATCTGATCTTGTAAAAGATCATCCCGCGTCGGGTAGCAAACCAATAGTTTGGTATCGTTAAAGAAAACCTGATAATTAGTCCATTGGCATGTTTTGTATATTCCTCGCGTGAGTCCCGGATTGGCGAAAGACTTTCGAAGAAATTCTCTGGCATATACAGTATAGAAATGTGACGCTAAGGTAAAGCATTGTTTGTCAGAAGGAGAAAATCTTTTCTGTTTTGGCTTCCATGCATTAGCACGTTTACATCTATTTCCTTTCGTTCCTCCCGGTTTTCCTTTGGGAGATGCTCGAGTTTCGCCAGCCAAGAAAAGGTTCCGTGCCTTTCGCTAATATTTTCGCATTTTCGAAATGCATTACTGAATCTAGCCTTGTAGCTCGGTGAACATGGAGAATCGTTAAACGAATCCGTGATCCATGCATCTCGTAAGTTCACGTATTGTCTTTACGTTAATTTAAGTTCTATTATTTTTTTTTCTTCACGCTCTCTCATATTTTGCTTAGTTTTGTAGTCACTGTCTTTTCTTTTGCTGCAGACAATTTTTGCGTTTCGTATGTTTCACGTGTCCCGTATAGGACCTTGAAACGCGTGACTTTAATTCTTGCCTTCCTTTTGTTTGACGTGTCCCGAAGTGGACCTTGTATCGCGTGAATTATCTAAATTAATTTACTGAAATATTGCTTTTCCTTTCGAATCGTTATTTGTTAATTTGACCAAGTCCCAAAATATGGGGTTAATTTTTTATGTTTTCCGTTACCGAATTTCATGGGTTCTCAATCTGTTTTTCTCTGTATTTTACCCTCATATAAAATCTGCGTCGATCTTGCCCCTCTGCCATACCATTTCGTTTTGTTTCCGTTAGTCGCACCTTTTCTCCTATTTTCCCGAGAGTTTTTTAACGTATCGTAACTCAACGCAAAAGTCTGGCGTCCATGAGAAAGTTTCGTGAATTCTGGTTTCTTTCGTATTGCATAGTCTTGGAAAATTTGAGGAAAAATATCGAGGTCATTTGTAGACGAAAAATCGTACAGCTGGAGTGCCGTAAAATTGTTTTAATAATTTCGAGTATCTTTCTATCTTTTTATAATTTCTCTTTTCGTCTCTTTTAATTTTGCTCACAGTACATATAGAAGAATTCTTTCAAATTTATCCCGTCATGTTTTCTTTTTCGATAAAACATACACCCTCTTCGAAGTAACTCTAACACCTACGCGTGTAGGCATTGGTATTGGTTTCGTGAATGCGTGACTACGTACGTCCATTAATATTTTTAAGGATTCTCTGCGAAGAATTTTCTGCCAATTCTGCTGTGCATAATTAAAAATTATTTGATGAAAACTATTGGGGAAAAAAAAGACAATACCATAAGAAACGATGGTACGGAGGATAAGTGAATTCCATAAAAAAAAACGTATAGAATAGATACATATAGAATAAAATCAATTTTTCCCTACGATATATGTGTATATGTAGAGATGTAAAAATTTACAGATTTGAAAGGTAAAAAAAAAAAGAAAAAGCAGTGAGACTGATTTCGACAGTAAAATTTTGTATAGAGTGTTCAGTCACGCGCCAGCCGGGACATTTGCAATGAGTGAAAGACAAGTGCAATTATTTTTAAATTGTTCCAGCAATAATTATTTCTCTAATTATCGCTTCACGTCCATTTACGTTTAATTGTATAAATTTTACGCCCCTAGATGCGGCAACTTCTCTACGTATATACAAGTTTCAGGGGATTTTCCTACTAAAGAGGGGGCTAATGCTACGTTGTCAGTGGCTAATGAACAGGACTCCGGAGCAGCGAGAATTTTTTTTTTCTAGAAAACGAAGGAACTAAAAGGTGAAAAAAGGGTTATCCAAATGACGCCATTTCGTAGAATGTAATTGTCGTAATAGTTCTGCACGTTGCTAAATGTTACGAAGAATTATATTCATAGTTCGAAATCACGGATTTCCTACCATTCTATTTCCTTGTATTTAACTCGCAAAATTTCGATGATAGTCAGAAGGATGTCTATAAAGAACAAAAGGTTAACCTTTACCAAATATTAATTACCACGTGTATAACAAAAGATGTATTCATAATATAGATGTATCGGTAGCTCAAATAGAATATGGTATATTTTGTTCTGTGTGTATTCTGCGAGACGTGAAAACTCATGAGAACTGGAAGGAGAATTAAGATTTTGCATTGCAAATGGGTACAGGTTCAAATTGCGAAAACGTCGCGGAGGCATTGCCCTCAGAATTTTCATTGGCGACGAAGCGGCGACAGGCACCTATCGCCCCTTTACCGTCTAACTAAACTAGCCTCGTCGCTTCAGAAAGTAAAACGTTGAAGGCAGCAGGATATGAAGTCTAATCATTTTGAACACTTATAAGAAAAATATTACCAAGCGAGAAATCCGCACAGTACCCAGCAACGTGTAACAAATACGTTAGAAGTTGCCGATAGAAGAAAGGACGGGAAAGCGTATGAAATTCGTACGAATTGATTTTATTACGGATAAGTGCTAAACGGCAGCTAATTAAAATGAGATTTAAGAAATCTCCATAGGTCAATAACTAAATGAGACTCTATCGTTATTCATTTAAGGTAGAAAATTTTCTTCTAAATTCACGAGAAAGAAGCGAATTACTTTAAGCGCTGCTAAGAACTTTAAATGAAAAATGAAAAAATAAAAAAGAAAGAAAATTCTTTCTTTCTTAATTTTTTTTTTTCCCCTTTACAAAGGACGTGAATCCACAGAAAAGAAAAAGAAGTACTGTCAAAGGAAGCCGCTTTTTTTTTTTTTTTTTTTAAGGGAAGAAATAAGTTTCATCTCGAAGACACTCTAAAGGGGTGTGCACCCGTGTAGACGTCTTATCGATCCAACGGCAGATCCCAGTAGCTACGCAGAGGACAGAGCGGCCGAAGCTGTCCCAAGGCGACAGAAAAGTGAGGAGCTTACTTTTCCACGGTAATATTTCCTAAGTAGCGTAATTGGTTAAATGACGTCGGGCTATAAATCCCAGGAAACCCAGTTAAATCCTCAAGGCATCGAGTTTTGCGCAGACATCGTCACGACGACACTTACGACGGGGCTGACGACGCTGATGACCCTCGACGTCATGAATCGCAGGCCGGAGTTGTAAGGTGGAAGAGGGAGTGGGCAGGAGATAAAAGGTTTTTAACAACGGTTTCGATAAAGGGTTTTCAGAAAGGTCGTAATTGCTAGAATTACGGGGGGGGGGGGCCATCAGAGTCGATAAGGTTTATTGGTAAATAAAGTAAGAAAGAGGATTGTAAACGTGCGTAATTAGGCAATTACTAACAGTAGGAAAATAAAGATGCAACGAGGTGCTTAGATATTCGAAAAATATAACTAAACAAGGGTAATCTATTGTTCGTCATGGAAGATCAAGAATAGCTCGGAAGGTTCGAGAAAGAAAAGAAAACACGTGATTAAAGGGTTATACGGAAAGCATGCTGGGAACTGTAGGCTGGCATCTCCGATCTATATTCGCTACCGTTGTCATGCTCCAAGATAACGTCATTCTGATAGGCATCTACTGACAGTAGCATCCTCTACGTGTGCCACTTTCCGGTGCAACCTATGGACCCTTTAACGCGGTACCCTTTAAGCATGGCTGCCACCCTTGCAACATACTGAAAAGAGGTCTCGGTCCGTTGCAACCCTCTGGCACAACCCTGCCCAGAGAAGCTTTGCCATGTTCGGTCACTATTCAACGCCATTGACTTGCTGCACGAGTGTACGGATATAAAATATACACAGACTGGCGATAGGTGGAAACTGATATAAAAACTACCCTTTCGAAGTGCCTAAAGACGGACGGAGCAAGACCCAAGCCGGAATGAAGTTCACTGTGCCAACGAATGCACCGGCCTACTATCGTTGCTGGTCCGTCAGGAAAGAGGGAAGGGGAAATTGATGGTTGCATTCTAAAAAGTGCAGACTGCATGTGCAACGCGGGGAATTTACTGGGGGGGGGGGGGGGAGACGAAGGGGGTTGTGCAGGGGACTGGGGCGCGGCGAAAAGCCGGGCGGTGCGAGCTTCAATTTTCATTTCTAGAGGGTGGAAATGACGAGAAAGTAAAGGGTTTTTAAATTAAGAAGGTCCTCGAGATTATCATGTGGAGGGGAAGGGGAAGGGCAGACACGTTTGAAATTACGATTCGTCACAAAAATTAAATGAACTTTTCTGACACGTGCACCCTTATTTCCACGAGAGGAGGAATTGCTTTAGATTTTTCATTTTTCTTTAGGACTTCGGGCTCGCTAAATAATTCTTTATATTTATATTGTGTCCTGCGCAATACTTCCCAGTCCGTATTTCGCTATCCACTTTCAGCCTCCTTTTTTCTTTAATCTTAAAAAATTAGTTTTTATATCATTTTCATACGCTTCTGTGAGTATGACAAACTAAAATGAAAACACTGACTCGCATAGTCTGCAAAATAATATTAATACTAAACGTACCATTGGTTGGTAATTTGACATTTTTGAAGCAAAAATACACGTTTATAAAAAATTTTCGGTATGTTTAGTGTTAATATATCTATATTTTACAAGCAACCCCGTATAGCATAAAAGTTCTAGGGGCGCTTGCAGGACGTTTTAGGGACGTTTATGGGACTTGTAGCATCCACTAAACGTCTTATGAATGTGTGAGAACTTTTGTGTTCCGTCAGACAGTAAAACGTGAAAATATCCAACATCTTTAATTTTAAGATGTGTCAGACACGTGGAATTTATTTTTCTGTTTACGCCGATCGCATCGTGACGGACGATGACATTTCACGACTGGGAGTTTATTAAAAGATTTTTTTTTTTTTAAAGGAATTCACCAGTATTTATAACCAATAAATTATAAATGGATTGATAAATAATACAGCTTCTACTTATTACTTTGATAATATGCTCGTTCAAATATGTACGACATTTTGATGACTGTTTTAGACTTTGTGAGACACACGGGAAAATCTATGCCGTCTCTGACACCTTTCTCCCACTGTATAAAACTTCTGTTCTTCTATGAGAATTTGTATTTATCATTGCTAACGATTTTTGGAAAAAAACATATAATGCAGTTTTGCAATTTCGATCCACTTTCACTGTGCGTCTGTGCTCCCAATGCTCTACGCAGAGAGAGAGAGAGAGAGAGAGAGAGAGAGAGAGAGAGTGTAACCTGTCAAAGGGAATCATATCCATTCGGAATCCATGTTTCGAATACACCTTCCAAATAACGTATATTGACGTATAGGGGGAGAATTATACATGCACAGACGTATCAAGTGCATAGGTCAAGAGACGATAAAGTAATTAACCAGTCAATTTCGAAATGATTTCTAGGCATTGAAAGTCGATGCGACAAAATTATATATAATTGTATATAAATTATGTATAACTTTTTATATACAACGTACAATGTATTATAATGCACGTAAAGATTTATTGCGATTGCAAAATTAACCTATTCCAGCGACCGACCAATTGCCATATAAGATATTTCTCGAATCCGTTAGTGAAATGACCGCGAGTAATTCAGAAATTTTGCTGGCTCCCATGAAATTGTCTGACGTGTGTTAGGGGATGAAACAAATGTAAAAAGCAAGTGCAGTGTCATGGGTTGTTTCTAATGTACGAAAAGCGGCTACGTTTATTCTGTATTATATTTACATATAAATGATATACATAGATAACATAAGATAAAAAGACTCGGCCGAGTCTCGCGCCAAATACAGGCAACCGGCTGTACAGGCACGAACCGCCAAAACACTGTACGCGAGTCAACTCTTATGCCTGTTTGGAATCAAATATCTTATGAACCGCTGTATATGAAGAAAAGCTATTGATACATTCACTATAGAAATTGAGGTTTCTGAATCGATCGCCATCAAGATCAATACGATTAGTGTACGAGATCAGGACGTATCGAGATGGCGAACGAGATCATTTTTCAGTTCCGTCGTCGTCATAGTCCTTGCACGTCCGTTTACTTCAATACACAACAGATGGCGCTGATTAAGATATGCGGTTCAGTCTTGCGCCGTGTAACAGGCAACCGGCGGTACAGCCAAGACGGCGAAGCAAGTCATATATAAACTAAGCGTTGTTAATGGCGTTTCGCTCGTGGACGTTGTGCAGTGAGGTAAGAGAGGAGATTGAGCAATAATTGTTTACGTACCTCGACCTGTGTGTCCAACGGAGAGAGCAGTACGGTGCGAGCGAAAGGCCAAACCTTGCGAGAGTTACGCTGGCGTCATATTGCCGACTCGTTCGCACTAATCCTCTGCGAAAAGGACGACGCTTTGGCGTTTTGCTCCACCACAGTATCGTCTCTGTTGCTCGCAGGGCCTGAGGTTAAGTAAATAATCCTGCACACTCTCCCCTCTTATCGTTATCACGCGACGTCTACGAGCCGGACACCATTAATGACACTTATCTGTATTCAATATTACATTTCTTTTTAAAACTTCTATATCATTTTTATATATTTCTGCAAATATGGACCTTTAAGTTTGTCCCCTTAAAAATTTTTGACATCGCAATATATCTTTCTGATTAGCGACATCGCCAATGTATTTGTATTTAATATTCGTGACAATATAGATTTGACTGCTTAGAACTTCTTTAATACTACGTTTATCGGACATTTTGACGTACTTTGAATTTTATAAGGAAAATTGTAGAAATCGTTTATATTTTTCTTCTACCACTTGGACTGACTTTTATTCATTTAACGAGATAAATATGTATGTAGCGTAATTAATTTTCTTTGAAGGTTTATAACTTTGAAATTCTCTTTGTGACGTACCTAGTTCCATGGATACGCGCCAATCTGAAGCGATCGTAAAGTAAGCATTAATGCTAGTAAATTGGCTTCACTCATGAAAACATTACTGTAGTAATAAACATAAACGTCATAAAAGAGTTAGTTCTGTAAGAAAGTAAACGTCAAAAGTAAACATAAACAATGCAGCGGCGATACGTCGAACCCGATAACTCAAATCTAAAATGGGTGACACGGCGACGTCACTGTTCATGTTCAACGTATTTACGTTGGAAAACCCTGACGCAGAAAGGGTATACTAAATGTTAAATATTATAAATTTTATAAAAATATATATCTCAGTTTCATTTGTAAGTTAACAGTGTATAATTATATTGTTTTTAAGTTGTTTTTTAAAGAACATGTCTGATTTCGTTCGTGCGTCAAATTAACACGTGTCCGTAGATATAGGTATACAAGGAACGTCCGTAAACCTAGTGTTGCTATTATCCCCATAAACAATAAAAATTTGTGATATCCTTGTGAATTGTGAAAAACTTGTGAATTCCTCTAAAAGTATTGAAATCATATTATCAATGTCAAGTACATAAGTAAGTCACTACGTATCTGTTCATTGTATGATCTAGCACTGGCCAATCGTTTTAATTAAATTTTCAAAATTTCCTATACCGTTTTTGCTACTTTTTGTATTACTACTGCTTCACGTATTTAATTATGATTTAATAATTAATAAAACTTTAAGTGATTCCTTATCGAGTACTACTTGGCGGTTCGGTGCCAGAAATTTCAAAGTACTTACTTTGAACGTACTAACAGTATTCCAAGACTATATGTTTGGCATTAGGCTTTTATCGTAATTATTTTAGACGAGTTATTACTAATGTAGTCTATATAGAAAATTGACTTTGGTTTTGAGTTTGAAGACTGGCATAATTAACGAAAATTTATATTAAGTAATGCACGGACCTCTGCCAAGCAGTACTCGATAAGGAATGACCTAAAGTTTTATTAATTATTGAATGACCATTAAATCATAATTAAATACGAGAAGCAGCAGTGATATAACAAAGTAGCGAAAATTTTATAAGAAATTTTGAAAATACAATTAAAATGATAGGCCAATGCTAGATCATATGATAAGCAGATACGTAGTGACTTACGTACTTGAAATTATTAATATGATTTCAATAAATTTCGTTAGAGGAATTCACAGCATTCCTATATTTGGCTTAGTTTTTTATACGTAAGTGTTTTTTGGGGTTATATATATATATATTTGTATTTATAATATTATTTATTATCTATATGTTGTATACAAATT
Source organism: Calameuta pygmaea (assembly GCA_031762395.1). Lineage (NCBI taxonomy): Eukaryota > Metazoa > Arthropoda > Insecta > Hymenoptera > Cephidae > Calameuta > Calameuta pygmaea. Next base: position 430,821 of record JASANN010000571.1, read on the forward strand.
TTTTATGTGGTTATAGATGCATGCTGAAAGATCTGCAGAATTTTATACCACAAAGAATAGAGCTTTGTATATATACACACACACATATACATATAAATTTAGCGTTCGGCTATTTTGGAGACAATTTCCACTTACGTATTGGTTACTTTGAAGACTGCACTAAAAAATGTTAGGCACTACGGCTGTTTTGAGGACCATAAAGCGGTGTCCCACACCAAATTTGTTTCAAGTTTTTAATGCTTGGTACCCGGAGCTGTGATGGGCTTAGAAAGCATTACGTTAGATTGGGACAGAGCAAAATTCCATTGCTGTGATGTTCCAAGGTTTAGTTTCTTTTTATAAAAAAATTGTGAGTGCCGCTTTATGCGCTGCTATATTATAACGGCATATACAATTTTGTACGCTTACTTCCACGGGAAAAATTGAATTTTCCTCGACTTTCCAGAAAATAGTTTTAAAACATTTTTCTTTTCGTCAATGACAAGAGTCGCTTAGGGAAGACGGTTTCTTACTAAGCATCCCTTGAGTAAATATTTCTCTGGGGAAAACAGCACTAGCAGCGGCAAGTAGGCTTCGAGAAATTCTAGCCAGACCAGAGAAGATAGTCCACGGTGTATCAAGAAGGCCATGTACGAAATACGATAGAGGGTATACACGTCGTGGGTTAAGGGTGGCAGTAAGGGTGGTTTTGGTTGGTCTGGTAGCTGCGTGAGATACAAGGGGTTGTATATCAAGGAGCCACGCCTAGCATGAGAGAACCACTTCCGGTCTAGACACGCGAGCTTCTCTTGCTAGTAGGTACCTACCTACAACCTACAACCTACAAACTACTACCTATCTACTCGAGTGTCGAAATCGTACCTCAAATACCTTGATATTTACGGGTGCCCCAGTCCCTCCCTTTTCGTGTATTACATAACTCAAGAACAATTTCGGCGAAATATAGTATCCGCAGATTGTTAAGAAATTAAAAAAGAAAAAAAAATATATAAAGAAACAATAATTCTAAACTCTGCTCTTGTTTCTGAGAAAAGAACAAATAATTTCCATATACATCGATTAACACGTTAAAATCCATATGCTTTGCCGCAGTACAGAAGGGTAATCGTTATTGAAAATATTTTGAATTATAGCAGCTATATAAATTCACCATATTTTTTTTCTTTAACTTCTACATGTACACGTTATTGGATTTGATTAGTGCCAGTAAACTGTACAGAGATCAAAACCTGTCAGAATGATTTGTGGGGGGTAGAGGGTTCATTTGAAGCTGCGCGACTGCTGGACTTTCTGCCTTGATTAGTCACAAAAGAGACAAAGAACAATAACACTAGAAGAAATGTGCTGAGAGTACAATTTTTTTTCTCATTTACTCCACTGTACACTCAGCGACTTGCTTAGTGCGTTCAACGGATCAAGTCATGTCGCAATAACAAATAAGTGGGTAAGGCCAGAGTACGTAAGTCAGTGGAGAATGTCAGGACTTTGGTAGAACGTAGAATCTTTTGCTTGCCAGAAATAACCTCGTTAGGATGAAACAGGCTCATTTTTATTCCGACCAGTATCCCTCAATGTCTGATTCCACTAAGGACTTTGATACCTTGCGTGCATCGAGCTTTCTCAGGACGAATGAAACAGAATCTTTCGATGTCCATTCTCTATGCGCTATCAGTCCTTTTCAATTTTACTTTGTACAGCCACTTATCCTTCTCTTGACTTTTTTTTTTTTTCGTAGATGGCTGCACATCTTTGGAAATGAACCCATCGACCCAACCTTTCGCCCCGGGGTCAGACTTCCCATTTGACTTTTTATACTTACGTATTGTCACGTCTACATCATTTTCTAGCAAAATCTTTCGAGACCTTTTTCACTTACCTGCAAAAGAGAAATGTAAAATAGGGTTAAACTTCTGTTGTGCTCACTGAAATTCAAATTAATTGTTCCCTATTCTTTCTATGGTAGTCACTTTTTGCGCACTCACAAGTATGTTATTTTTACGTTGGAATATGTGGGAATAGCAATACAGTGCAGGAGTGTAAGAAGTGACTACTATAGAAAGGGTAGGGAATAATAGATTTGGATTTTTGTACACGTTGGTATATTGTAAATTCAAGTGTGATTCCCTAATTTTTTTTTATGGTAATAATTTTTGACATACTTGTAAGTGTATTATTTTTACGTTGCAATACGTAGGAATAACAATACTCCTGTAAATGTGTAAGAAGAAAGCGTAGATAGAATAGGAAATAATACAATCGGATTTTAAGTGCACTAGTATCTGATATATCGAGCATACAGTATATATTTTATAGCAGTAAATCCTAATATACAATTGTCAGATAAGACCCTTGGTTCGGTCAAAAGTAATTTAAAGTAGTTTATAACTCGTTGAAAAATCAATATTTTGTGCCGTTTATTTCTCAACGAGCTATAAGCTAGTATATGTTTAGATATTGCAAAGAAATAGAGACTTTTCTGATTTATATTAGTGGGAACAAAAAGCACAGATTTATGGATATTCATGCGTTCAATACACATATTATTATGACGTGTCATTTCTGATTGTGTTTTATTAATTTTTGGAACTTTGCTATGTATAACTTTACCAAAAATTATACAAAAATTATATATATATATATATATAGGTAATAAATATTCGTGTCACAGTGATCAGATCAGAGATTAGAGAAGTTCGTTTTGCTGATGTATGTTTCCTTGTAAACGACGAAAAAGGGAAAATTTTGATGCTGACACAACGTATATAAGGGTTGAGGCGAAACGTGTATTAGGTTATGACTTATGACAGAAGAAATAAAAAAAACGGATAAAGGTTTAACTTCGGTACAGTTCATACGTAAATAGGGAGAAAGAGAAGTAATAAAATGGATGAGGTACAGAGAAAGAGAGAGGGGGGGGGGGGAGAAGGGAAGAAAGCAGGGTTAAAGGTGCGTTATTCACAACTCACGTCTTACCCACGACTTCAAATTAATATTTACCCTTACTTAAAGGCCACCTTTTCCCTTTGTCGGATTATCATTTCGTGAGGGGATGAGATAGCAGGTTAAGAAAAAAGAAAAAAAAATATGAAAAGGTCTCAGACTAACCCTTCGCACTCTTCACGTACCTCTCAATCTCTTCAAAAGAGTGATAAGTAACAATAATAAAATTAGCAATAGTAAGTACAGCGATAGCCTAGTAACGGCCAAGGGTGGGTAATTCATTAAAAAGTCAGAGAAAGAGACCAAGCTGTTATCACTCTTTATCGCTTGGATGACACTTAAGTTACACCCCCCCTCTGCATCTACATCTTCAGTACATATCTGTGCGCATTGTATTTTCAAGCTTTCCCTCCTACCATTGCTGCACTAAATATGTATATATCTTTACACAGCCCCTTCACTGGTGCATCAAGAAGTGCAATGGCGCCAGGGAGTGGGGGAGGGAGGTTAGGGTGGGGCTAGATTATTCACGTCTAGGGAGAAAGACGATTACCCTGGCATATCGATGGGGATGCAGTCTGCTGCGTCCTGGCTTGCAAGCTTTTGATGATGCGCGCAAAAGGAAGGGTAGAAAGACTCGTGGGTGCGAGGAGGGAAAAGGATCAAGAAATAAGGGTGCATTTGAGATTCTGCACACATACACGTGTACACGTATATAGAGGAAGGAGGAAATACTGCAAGAAAGTGCAGTCAGGGCCGTACCTTCCTGGGAAACGGACAACGATATGTAAATTGCTGGGGAGCACCCCAAAAGTGGTGGTAAGGGTAGTTCCATAAGGTATAGGCACGAAGATAGCTCAAGGGTACATATCCGACTGCGCACCGCAGACAGCCAGTCCTTAACATTTGAATATAGAGTACATTCTGGAAGTTATCATCCCGAGAAAAGGTAGTTATGGCAACAATATATATTTTCTTTTTTTTTTATATTTCTTCTTTCCCTGAACGCTGCATATAATTAAATTATCGTTTCGCTAAACTTTCGTCTCCCTATAAGCGACACAGTGTCATGCCGTACCCTTTACCTTCCTTCCTCACTTAAATTGATACATTCTATTTAACCATGCGGATACAGCTCACACTTATTTCTATGCGTTGTACATGATATTCACACCGATATTCTCCACTGGCAGCCGCCACTGGTAGCGTATACCAGCTGCTGCTACCTAGGACGATACTGGCGTACGTGTATGTTCGTATCATTACGCAATTCGCAGTAAGGTATTGACAGAGCCATAGAATACATAATCTACCCTATGGACCTGGTTCGAGCACTAGCAGATATCTTGTGAGAGTCAATATTTGCCAACATCATGGAACTTCTGCTGCCACTGCTACTATCGCTAGCGCTGGTACCAGTGCGCTGCTTTCATGCTATTCGGTAGTAGTTATAGGTAAAGTAGTAGTAGCTGATGCCAGTGTTAAACATCACATATGAGAGATACGTATACACGTATGAACGTTATTACATTTGTGAGTCAATATATTAATTATAAATTTCATTGTTTATCGATAAGACTTAAGAGAGTCTGAAATGTGTGTCGGTAGTTGAAGTATGGTGATGATTGAAGGATTTTTTTTTAATTAATATTAATTACACCAAATTTAAGTTCATGGTCGTTCAATTAATCGGTTTAACGTTTTTAATGAAACTTCGAAGAGTTTTTTTTAATAAAATTAGTTTGTTATATTGGTGTATTATGTTACGTATTTTTATACGACAAAGTTATCCTCAGTTTTTGGAGATTCGTGATATCAGTTTTTAATTCATCGAATTTTAATGACTATCCAAGGGAAATTTCATTAATCTTATCCAAGTGAATTAACAAACAGAAATGGAATTTCTCGTTCGCAAGTGACAATGACGCCCGTTTGTGACGGTGGTTTCTAACGATGCTGGTGGTTTCTAACTGTAGTAGTGGGCTGGTGGTGGTTGCCGAAGGAAGCACAGGAACGGATGAGTGTGGGTGGTGAAAGGGAGCACGGGAGGGAGTATGAGCTCTTTACTCTTTGACGAGGCGGCACCGTCAGTTTACCTTCGATAAACAGGAAAAACCATCACAGAGCAATCGGGATCGCCACGCTTCGGTGCGGACTATTCCGGCAGGTTCTGTTTCGACAGCAACCACGTATCTAGTGGGAAGAAAAACGCGTATCGCATTGGCTAATTATATAGATACAAGAAGCAAAATCTAATTATTTATTTATGAATGTCATTAATCTTTAAACTATTAATTTGAATGAATTAAATATTTTTTTAATAGAATACAAAGAAAAATCAGGATTTTCTTAAAAATTTAAAATATTTGGTAGTCTGTAAGTTATTCTTTATTATATTTTCGTAGCGTACCAGTAATCGCACCTGCGGTTTGGCTAATTTATTATACTATAAATATTTCCATATGGTTCTTCTTTGTAGCCATAGAAAACAGCTCAATATTATTGCTTTAGGGGCTTTTTGATAGCTGAGTTTAAATATAATGTTTTAAAGTAAGAATTCAAGATGACGTATTCTCAACTAATTTACATACAAATCCGATTACTCCTTTTGCTAGGGTATATTGGATCCACTACTTTGAATTGAAAATTTCGCCTTTACATTCGAAATCATTAAACAATAAAGCCATTTGCCATCACCTTTCGATAGAATTGAACAGAATGTTACTTTTGAGCGTATACAGTTAACTTTTTGTAAATAGCAAAATTATTTTTCTTACAATTTTGAGTAGCTATAACTTTTCAATGAACAATTTCTCATACTTGACAAAAATTTCAGATGAAAGTTTTCCAATTTCACACCTCGAGTAAACTTCGCGTAACGTTCAGAGAGTTTAATAATGTTATATCACCCGTCGCTCTATATAATTAGTCGCTAAATACACGCGATCAAAAGATTGTCTAACCATTTCAATTTTTTTATATAAATCGAATCAATCTGTAATATCCTTGGATCAACAAAAAGGGATACGAACGACTGGACATAATCAACAAATAAAGTAGCCGATAAAGGTAAAATGCTTTTCGAACCTGCTGTTCGAATTGTAAAATATAATTCGTAAAACGAGTAGCAGCTACTATAGTGGTAGTATCGAGGGCATAAATATCGCTAAAGCTAATCCGACAGATCTCACGGGCGCAGTAGAGCCGCTCCGGGTCAGGCCAGACCAGGCCAGGACCGTATAAAATGGGCTACACACGGGGCACCAGAGATATAGTAGGGTGTGAGGCAAAAGGGTTAGATAGCGCTAGAGACACATAGAGGGTTGTTACGGTATGGGTACAGATACAGGTACACATTATCGTTTGTGTATGAGTAGAAGCGGCATTTATTATACAGGCGGAACATAGAGGCCGCGTATAAATTCGCATACGTACAATTTTAGCGCACTGTATGAAGATAATATCGTTGCAACAGCCGGCAATGCAAATATGAAAACCGCATTCCATAATGTACAGACCTGCGCGTGCATGAATTACGCCTGCGCATTTTCAAATAGTTTGTTCATATTCTATGTTTTGTTTATTTCGTTGTTTTTCTGTGTGGTTGTTCCCTCGGTACGCATGGAACATCAGTGGTTTACCCTTATCACAGCGATATACGATATCCTTGATATTCATTCCTCGTGCGTCACTGGCTTTGTTTTAATATTTCTTTTTTCTTTTTATTTTCCACATTTAATTCACCAAAATGGTTTATGCACGTCGCATTATCAGCATTTTTGGAAATGCCAATATTAACTGTTAAACAATAGAACGCATGTGTAATGAACGTTCAAACAGCTGACAGTTCGTATTACAAAGTCAATAAAATTTATTTGGATTTGTACCGACAGTCAAATTGAATTTACGCCAGGTATCCGATATGAAAAAAAAAATGTCGCTCCAGTGTAATACGCTGCTGCCATTAGACAATTTCGTTGAGGCTGTTCAATAGGAAATTTCTAGTCTAGAAATGGAAAAGGAAAACCACTCAAAGTAGGATACCATTAGAGCCAACTTGATATTCTCCATATCCTTAGACTCATCCCCGTCTTCATTCTCGTTTGAGTAGACAGACTCCAATCCATCCATCCATTCTCTATGTGCACCGCTCTATTCCTCTTCTATCGGTACCAGTGACTACCTAGAAATCCAGAATCCTGAATCCTGGAGGTCTCATTTCTATCTTTCTCTCTCTCTCTCTCTCTCTCTCTCTCTCTCTCTCTCGCTCTCTCGCTTACACACCAATACGCGCTTCTACCGTTCACTGATCTATTCCAACTCTACCTTTGCGCTGGCTTTACGTTAAGGCCCTGTGTACATAAACGCGAAATCCATTAACGATGCCGAAGAGAACGCACACGCGTCCATGACAAATGGAAAGCCTTGTACACTGCTGCGAGTGTGTACAGTTACTGGTCTATATAGATATACGAAATCCCCTGTAGGTATCAGTGCTGAGTCTGTATTACTTCTCATTACTCTCCTGTATCTGCGAATTCATGAATGCGAATGTAGGTAGTCTAGAAATTCGTAATTTTTTTTTTTTCCTTTTCAAGGAAAAAAATTACGTTCGGAGGAACCTTTTATCGAATAGATGTAACAGGTTTTTTTTTTTTTTTTTTTTTTCTATATACTCATTCGGGTTCTAGACTGTATCATTTTTATTGAATATTTCGTCAAGTAATTCCTTATTTACTCTTTTGGTTTACCGAAGTCGGTCGCTGACTCGATTAATCATTTACTCATTAATTTACTCAGGCGGTTATTCATCATTGACAGTTAGTATCTCGTACTGTCATTTTGTACGAGCGACCCTCTCTCTCTCTCTCTCTCTCTCTCTCTCTCTCTAATGCTGCCTGTGGCCCTTTTCATATTTTCCTATGAAATTGCAAGCGTTGCATTATGTGCGTTTCGATGCATTTGTGCATTTCTGCATTTTCAACCTCTATATTGCGAACCATCCAGCGAGCACCGCAATTCCTCAACATTCAGCCCATCGACATTCCTCCCGTATGAATACATACATATGTGGGTCAGGCTTATTAAACGTGCATACGTATCAATATAATTTCCAGTTACGATTCGTACGAGCAATTACCTACGTAGATAGCTGCGCGCATACGTAACCGGAGAATTTTTTCGAGATTTACGTAACCTCGAAAATTTATTTTATCCCCGTAAAAAATGGCTCTTCTATTTTTAATCGACGCGTAATTCTTGATGTAAGTAAAAAAAAAAAAAGAAGAAAATTTATTGGAAGACGAATGCCACCGTTTCTCGTTAATGCGTCTTCTTGGAGTTTGCACATTTCCTACATTCGTTCTTTTCTTCTATACTTTTTTTTCGCCCTGGTCCGTCGGAAACAGAATACCTCCCGGCGCACTGCAGCAATTCCAGTTTTAATTGATACGATAATCTTCCGCGTAATTGCAATGCATTTTTCGTCTCTTCTTATCTCTTCCTGCACTTTCATGCACGTTCTACTTTCATTGTACATTTACATACATACACTATACTCCCCATTCGCAAAATAAATGCAATTTCTTACATCTTGTTTCGTTCCAGCCCCTTCACTTATTGTCAAATTTATCATGCTATACAATTACACACAATGCACGTATGTATTCCCGTTCACGGAGCAAGCGTTCTTTTAAGATTTTATCAGCACGATAATTCGCCAATTTCCACGTGTCACGGTGCAACGGTGACGTTGATAACAACGACGATTATCATCACGACTGTGTCACGGCGCTATCTCGTAAATAATGGACCGATTATACGAGCTTCAGGATCCACGATTACGGTAAATTCAATCAATGACACGTTAACAATGTGAACGATAACGATGACCGGGATAGCGATGATGAAGGTGTGCATAAATAAACATAGTATACCATAGCGCCATCGTAGAAAGTGTCATAGTCAATAAGACGGAACAATATATAAAAAAAATAATTAAATTAACGAACATTAAATAGACGGCACATGTAAACGGGAATTGACGTTAGTGACTAATGGGAAATGCGCGTGTATAACGCAATTTGTAAATAACCTTAAACTACATTTAAATAGTAGAGTAACTAACCATCGCGAGCGGATACGTACATGTACAACTTAACAATGATCCTTCCGGTCAGCAACTACAGGTACGCGGTAACAATAGGAGACCAGAATCCATCCTGGCTCTTTCCCTCGGTATAATTTAAGGCTGCTTTGCATGTAAAAAGCAACAATGGCCGCAGCAACCCACAGTCCGTCCGGGGGATAGAAGTTCGCCAGGGGGGGTTAAAATTTGATTTGTCGTCCCTAGGTTGGTAGGTTGCTGTATGCACGTACCTACGATTCTAGTGGTTGGGCAGCCATATACCTATAGGGCTGGAAAGTGGCCCTTTTTGTCCTTCGTTCTTTATTTTCTTTTTTTTTTTCTCTTCTTCCACTGTCCGCACTGGACCACCAACTATTTTTCTAGACACATCGCGTTCGTTCCTATCCAAAAAAATCCATCCGTTAACGCTGCCTGACCGGATGCGTTTCTCGGCGAATCGCAACGTAGAATGGCCGAGGGGGAGGTCGAAAGGTCGCTCGAGAATTCACGTACGGCATATCGAAGAATAGAAATGCCGGCAAGGACAGTTTTCTTTTTATAAAATTTCTTTGAATTTTTTTCCTTCGCATCTTTACATTTTCTCTTTCGTCCACGCTGCTACTTTTCGAGGATTTATAGTCTCTTCGCGGTTACTTCGCGATCTGCTATTGTAAAGAGCGTGGACTATATGTTTCGACATCGTGGAACTTGTAAGATTTTCTAGAGATGTACTATGGATAATAATAATAATAAGAGCGTCTTTATTATCAGGATTTTATGTGTAGACAAAGGGCGAGCATCGGCTACGTTACTAACTGCTTTGCATTTTTACACCCTTGATAACATTTCGTCTTTGATATTGAGACTCACGAGATCATCCAATGGGAAGATTCGTCGAGGTCCTTAAGTGCCAGTGGCCCAGGGAATCTATGCCCTACATATGAAGCCGGATCTTCGAGTTATCGTAGATAAGATCTACAAAGGTCAGAGTTCTGATAAGTAAAAATATATTACAGTAAAAAAATATTGTTATTCAACTATTCATATGGGATATCCGTTTTACATGTAATTAATAAAAAGATCACTGCGTTTTACATATCGTCTCTTCACCGTATATTAACCATAATTCTTAGACAGAAAATAAAACGTGATTATAAAAAGTGACTTTTTGTAAAATTCATAGTAAAAATTAAACCCTCGTTTTACCAGTGCCCAGCGCAGTGGCTACTTCTTAATTAAATATTTATAATCATCAAATGCGACCCTTGCTTAGAATCAATTTTTTATGATTTAAAAAACCGAATCACGTTTCCAGAAAAGCACCAGATCCATGCAGATACAGATCTACGTGGGAAGGTCCAGTATAATCCCAATGAAACAGGTAGCCCAATAATAACGTGGGTAGCTATAAAATGTGAACATATTAATTGGCATATTGTAATCTCCGCGAATACCGCAAACTGGTCTTACTAATCGCTCGTAATCAATCCCCTGATTGGTGCCGTTTATATAGACTAGTATACGTATGCATATTGAGTGCATCACTGAGTGCATGCGTATATATATTTCATATACGTTCTCCATGTATCAGGCAATATACGTATGCATCTCGACAGCAGTTATATGCAACGTTATATCGTGTGAGTTACTCAAGCTGCTAATGAACTATGGTGTTATGAGAATAGGATTAACGAGGTGTATGAATTGTCAAGAAATGATTTCAGTTTGAAATACGTAGTGAAACAAGTCAGATATATATTCGAGTTATTGATAAGCGGTATCAGAAAAAAAATTAATAATGAAATTTAAGAGATTCCAACGTTCAGTGTGACATACGTGATAATAATTAAGAAATATATATATATTTTTTTCTTACTTTGTCTTTTTTTTTCTATTTTCAATGACACTATAGCACAGGTCCTGCTGTTTGCTTACGGGTCAATTTGTTATAAAGCTCTGGCAGGACAATTGGTACGGAGTGATCTACTTTATGAGCTGGTCATCATTTATGATCTCGTAGGTTAGTGGGACGCCATTCCGTAGGAAGTTGCGCTCACTCGTAAAATCCTCTTTCGGGAACCTTCTCTGGGCTGCTGGAAGTAGGAATGAAATCGACTCGAGAGCGTAAGCCAGTATTGCGCTACTTTCGATCCTTGAAACGACCGGTAGTTTGCCAATGCTATACGGTATAAAGGGTGTACGGTGGAGAAATAGATAGGAGGTAAGTTATTATATTTGAAAAATCTGAAAAAGAATGAAAAATCTATCCAAGACTCGAACCATTTCAAATAAAATTATGGTAGTTTTTTTTTTCTCAAAGTACTCCAGTAAAGGCATGCTCTCGTTAAGAGAAGTGAAAACTATATATTTTCTGATTTTTAATTTCAGTTCCTCCGGCTATGAATTAATTAACCGTTTTAATTATATCAGGTAAATGAAATTAAAGAGAAGTACATGCAATAGCACGTACGAGCGTACGGATACACCTACAACGTAACGATAGTAGCTGTTAAGAATGATTTAATGATTAAATAACGAATTCAAGACGTCATACGCAAGCGCACAGCCAAAAAAAACGAATACGTGTGAAGTTAGTCGAAGGCCGAAGGTGCAGAGACCATTTGCGACAGGTGCGTAAAGAGAAAAAATTAAACCCCGTGGGAAAGCACGAAAGAGAGAAATTGCAATGTGGGAATCTTGTATACAGGAATAGGAAAATACAATAAATAAATATACACATAGAAGACAGAAGCTCATTGAGTCAGAAAATTGTATAACGGACTAAAGTTGAAAAAAAAGTAGTCACCCCTTGTACACCTGCGTACAGTCAGGTCGCGAAACATTCGATGGTCTATACTTGAACCCCCACATGTTTCCACTGGACCCTGACTCTTTAGCCACTAATTACTCCAATTTAGGGTAATGTTGTTTTTACCAGAGGGCATCTGTATCCGTACTTCAGGATTTAATGCGCCGCTACAAATATACGTTTATCTGTAAGGCGCACGTGTATTCCTTTTAATTGAGCCACAGGTATAACGTATCATCCCTTAAATTACTTTCCGGATGTAGAAACGCGCTGCTTGTTGCACGTACGAGATACGTGCCTGTGTCAGGAACGGAGTATGAAAAGTAAGATCTCGTGTAAATAATATTTTGTTAGGGGATGAAAGTCAAAGCAGTAGAAGCAAAGGTATTCGAGATTGTATGAATTGCGAGGGTGAACTAAGGGTGGAGAGTGAAATATCACTTTAGTTTTTATTCATCGTAAGTAATTGAGGAGCTCGAAATAGGGTGGGGGTGGGGGGGGGGGGGGGTAATAAGAGTTGGGTAAATAAATAAGGGAGAACCTGGATGGTGCGAATTAAGATCCCCGTCTACATCCCTCGTGTGGCAATGCTGCCCGTGTTGCTGAGGGGTGCGTTTAGCACCCACCCCCTATGGAGTATCTACCCATTCATTAGGTCCTACCACCCTTGACACGAGTGTCTGACGCGATACCTTTTACTCTCTGTGCTTATCTCTTTTTATTTCTCTCTCTCGTGACAACCCCCCAGCCCTTACACCGTCGACCCTACTTCCATTCATTTTTACTAGGGAACTTTCTGAAACTCGACATGGGGTGGCTTTTGCCTAAAGGGTTGATAGGGGTGTGGCACGCGTCTGAATTCCTATAAGAGACAATTTATCTTCCCATCTTCTTATCGCGACTTGTCTAGCTTTCAAATATCCGCGTCGGCAGGTTCGAACGATATTTTACGGCCCTGAGTATTTTCCGGGGGGTTGCTAGAATGCCGATAGGGTGCGTGTAAAGTTTCTTTTTATACGTCCACGATATAGACGTGTTTTTTTCATTTGGAAGTCGGCAAAACAAAAATATTAATCGCGCAATATTATTTTGCGCGCGATGACTCAGTAGAAAAGTTGAAGTATATTTTTTTTATGCACTATATCGATCTTTTATTATTATTCTCTTTTGGCTGGATTTTAAAGCGCCATTATTGGCACGGTGGTGATTATGTGTATAGGTATACGATCCTGAGCCAGAGGATGGATGATAGTCAGTCCTGAAAAAAATGGGCAAGGCTACGCTCCGTAACGAGCGGAGTTAATTCGAAGGGGCTGTACGTTAATTCGTCGCTCGGGGTGGCCCCTCCAAATTCACCCTTCGACTTCTAACGCCAGCCAGCCAGTCACCCCTTTTAACGAGCACGTGTCGCGCGCGGAAAGTCATAGAGAAAGAGAAAAACAAAGTACAACAGACAACAGATCTTCCCTTTAGAACTTACAAGAACAAAAGAAATATGTAAACAGAAACGTTAAACGTAATAAAATTCCAAAATTTTTTAATAAAAATAACGAGCTTTGTTAGGCACGTATACATTGTATATGTATTTCGATATTTGCGTTTTTCGCGACAATCGTAAAGGTTCGACGGAAGGAATGAATGCATGTTTCACGAGGGGATGATTTCTTCGGAAATGGGACAGGGAATGTGGAAGTGAATAGAGATAAAAAACCACACTGGCTTACCACGAGAGTTGATCGGTGTATAAAACGTGACACGCGCTAATCTTTATATAAACCTTCTATTCAAATAGTTAATCTCTCTATACATATATATCGAATGGCAATAAAAAAGAAAAGGGCAAACGCGTAACTGGAAGAACTATACATCAGTACATTGCGTGGATAGGCAGAAGATATGTGTGATAAAAAAAAAAGTAATAGAATCGGCGGTTTCTAAGGTTTTCACAAGTATTAAAAAAAAAACACGTGACTATCACACCCCTTCTCGCAGCGAAGATCAATCGGTAAGACTAACGCGGGGAAATTCCCCAGTGCCGTATCTAGTATAACAAAACAGTAGCACCCGAAATCAGTCGGTAGGTCGTTTGGGCACAGAGGCCGCAGAATTGCAAGGCCCTGAAGCGAAACGCATTTCTAATATCTGTCTGGCCAAGGGATTCGGAGCACCCTTTCCCAACCGTCCGCCCCCCACTCAACCACCCCTCTGGCCAGGGACGTATCAGCCTCACCCATCCCAACGAGGTGGAGGCTCCGGCTCCTCTTTTTGCCCAGTCCGCACACACTGGGATCAATAATGCACCAACCACTCGCTGCTACCCCCAGTACCTTCCACCCCTATATAGCTACACTCTGTCCTCTGTTGCCTCTCTACCGGAAGTAGGCGCGCTCCTTCTCTTTCCTCTTGAAAACGGGGAATCCTTCTCGTCCTCCTCGTGCCTCCTCTTTCTTCTACTCCACCCCTTCACTGACTCATCCTTCGTAGCCTCGCCAAAACCCTCTCGCTGCTCTTGCTGGAGCCATGGGGCCACCCCCGCATGGCCTATTCTGTCTATACACTCTACCTTTGGCCCTCCTCGTCCGACTATGTAGGTTCCTCTTTGCACTCGCGAGACGCGGTCGGTAAAGTAGGAAATCTTCAATCTTTACCTACACACACCCTTGATTGAACGGGGGGTAATGTTCCCGTTTGACTTCGTGTATATTAATGGCTCGTCTCTCTTTTCTCTATTTCTTATCTTATCGACACACTTATATATAATATATATATATATACGTATATCACATTTTTGTCCTCACATTCATTCTTCTTTACATTCTTATTCTCACTCTGTATCGTACTGAGATGGTTTCGATACTCGTTACTGGATACCGATAGAAATTTTTTTCATCCACCATCCCATGCTACAGTTTCCTGAAGCCTTTTTAACCAATAAGGCTAAATAATGGGTCTCCAGTTTGCAGAGGATTTCATCCCCTAACGCCTTATCGTCTGAACGTAGGAATTTGCGCTTTGATGAAATCTCCGCTGCATACCACCTACTACCTATCGTCCCTCTAGTATTGAAAAGCATTTAAAGTCTTGCCTATCCCCACTAGCCCAATGACACTCTCTGCTTTCCGCCCTCAGCCTCTCCACGCTCCCCTTCTCGTTCGGTGAGTAGGTATGTAGCACGATTCCTACGCCCTCTATATGCCACTCGAGCAACTACCCCGTTAAAGCTATACTCGTCCAGGACCGAGCCCATTTCCCGGAGCTCGCTGCGTGAAGTCCCGGCCCGGAGGATCCCCCACTATACCGACTGCACTCTCATCCCCCACCTTTGAATTATTTACCCCTTCCACACGCTTGATACCTCCTTCCCCTTGCCCTCGCTTCCCATACCACTTTTACCACCCAAGGAAATTCTAGAGCCGCCCCTGGCGCCAGATTCAATGTTTTTGAAGAAATAGCTGGCAAAATATTTCCATTCTCTTTTGGTATACGCGTTTCGACATTCATTTTTATTTTTTAATTTCAAAACCTTATTTCTCCTTTGGACGTCAATAGTGCACTTTCAGAATTCAAAACTGAAGTAGGTATAGAATTCATTGGGTGTTTTTTTTTCATGAATTTTTATTAATTACTGAAAATGAGCAGGAAGTACGAACGAGTCCTGCGATGAAAGAGATAAAACTAGGGGTTCAAAAAATGATGATAAACGCATATATATGTCACTGCAGTGCTCAGTGAGATTGTAAAATTTTTACGTTACTATGTGATGCAATATGATAGCAACACATACCAAAACCAGTATGAAGGTTATAGGTATGGCTGTCTTTATCGATAACGAATGTGTCGATTAATTATTATGAGAATAAAATCTCTCTCTCTCTCTCTCTCTCTCTCTCTCTCTCTCTCTCTCTCTCTCTCTCTCTCTCTCTCTCTCTCTCT
>JASANN010000571.1:446729-482287 GCA_031762395.1 Calameuta pygmaea
TCTCTCTCTCTCTCTCTCTCTCTCTCTCTCTCTCTCTCTCTCTCTCTCTCTCTCTCTCTCTCTCTCTCTCTTTCTATCTCTATTTCTATCTCTCTTTGTCTTATGCATACCTTCCATGCAAAATTTATTCCGTATATCCGTAGCCGGGAGCCTTAAGATCTTAAAGCCCGTCAGCGCTGGTAAACATAATAAAGGACGATCGGATATTTAAATTGCATAGGAACTTCGAGTCGATTGAACACATCCTCGATAAGGGGTATAGATAAGCGATAAGAGGTTGCGAATAAATGGCTGACAATTATCGTTCCTCTCCAGGAATGATAATAGTAACGATCCCACCTTGGATACGTATCCTTACGTGGTACCCGTTATCGCAATAGAAAGAGGACAGAGGCAAAGACAGAGACAGAGAGAGGGGGGGGGAGAGGAAGGTGAGAGAGCAGGGAGGCGAAGGAAAGAAAAAAGTCAAGAAAAAAATTTAAAAAAAAAAACGAAATGACATTCGAAATAATGCACGGGGATGATTCGAAAATCGTTACTTTTTTGGAGTATTATTTATATGCGCCACCCGGTATTAACAGCCATGCCCGCCTTGATGTCTACTAATGGCACGCAGCGAAACTCACCCAAAGTTTTATCAATATAAGGGTTTCCCGAAATAGGCAGAACTTCATATCGACTAAACTGCTCAGTATATCCACCCTCCTACACCCACCTCTATTCAACCCCACGAGTTTCTATAAGCCGAACTCATGCCGGCCAGTTATAGCGTGTAGTGTCCAAAATATCCTCATTGAATAAATATATCTATATGACATAATCAGAAATTGGTATCTCAAAAGATAAATGAATGATCTATTTTTAAAATATTACTCACACGCTGGGTAGATATCTTAAGATACATATGCACGGCTCGTCACAAGTTCCTTACCTGTAACAGAGATAGAGAAAAAAAAGAAGGGTTAGACACTAACGAATTAAACAAGTTACCAGTGGAAATAAAGCCAGGAAATTTCAATTACGAGAACAATTGTAATTGGATAATCCTGAGCTGTAATTAAAGCCGGGTAGACTGTTTACGAAAATGTCTTTTATTACGTAAATGAATATTCCTACCTCATCGCGCTTAATAATTGTTGCATTAGGGAAAATAATTAATAACAAGACTTAAAAAAAATACATAGCAATTTAAATTACATTACCCGCTCGGTGGTAACTAATTAATTTTAACAAGCAGCAAAAAAAATTCTATCGATTCTCCATTATTACCATTAGGCATTCTATTAATCCGTTAAGTCAGTCGTTTCTACGGACTAGTTACACGGATTTCTTAACGTTGACCAAAATTGTCAACGATAATATTCGATGCCCTCCAGGGACACAGCGAAGTCTCTTTGGAAGCAGCACTGAGCATTCTAAGCTGCGCATGCGCGCATGTACTAATTCGTAATATTGAGTTCGTACTTCGAATTAATTTCAGCGAATTGGCATGACAGCATGGAACGGTGCACGAATTCCATTCATGGGCGTAAGGTTTACCAACAGCACTCAGTCTCTATCGTACCGCTCCCGGCTCTGTACTCCAATGAAATAACAATCCACCGTACAATTTCAGGTTGATTTCTCATTACGCCTTTACCTAATTACGGCTTCGACATTTAGATTGTACAATTAATTACCAAAAAATTCAAAGTAGCAGATAACAGTATTACGGAGAAAAAAATTGCTTGAAATAAATATCTTTCTTTAAGAACGATTTAATTATTACTTTATTTTGAAACGACAATAATAGCTTTTCAATTCAATGTAATGTATGCACAAATCATTTGCAATATTTATTCGAATTTTGGGTTTTACGAAATAATTAATTGGTTTCAATAAATGCTGATTCATTTAATCTATTTATTTAGTCACGACAATAAAACTAGATCGATTCTTCAAAATGACTTTTATATAATAATAAAGCAGCGGAAGTGGTAGAATGCATTAAACGTTAATTTTCTTTATTCTTTTACAGACTGTCAGTAGAGCCTCTCCTGATTAGGGCCTCGTATTTCGAGTCTCGTATGGTACACAATACAGAATCCAAAAAAAAATTATCGACAATAAAAAATGGTTATATCGTGAATACTAACGTTATAATCTGTCCGTTTAATGATAAGAAATATATTGTGCAAGTGATTTTTAAATATAAATTAGTTTTTAAAAAACATTTGCTTCAAAATTCCCCCGTAAATCGAAAGACTCGGATTCGATTCTCCTCAAAATTAGACATGGATTCTAAAACTTTTGTTAGAAATGGGAAAGGGGATTTCCCATCACAGGAAGCCGAGCGACGTGGTTTTGGATTTCAAGACGAAAGGACGAAAATACGAAGGACAAGGTTAAGGCAAGGATGGCCGAGTGCGAGAATCGGGTGCCCTTTCTCCCTATCGTGAGCCCCATATGGGACTCTGCGGGACAATGAGGATCCACTGGCGGCTGTTGTGGGTAGCTTAAGGATCAGAGCATTCAGCCGGAAAGCCAAAGACCTGGATTCGAGTTTCCGGTTCACTTCAAAAATTTTCGCAAGGACCCTACAATATACTTCTTTAAAGTATCCTTTGCATTTATAAGGTATTCCTAGCGTACAGGTACGTTTTTTTGTAGGTTCCTAAGCGAAGTATCTAATATTCTTAAGCATACAAAGCTATACTACAATGAGACGATTTAAAAATTTTATAAAACTCTGTGGTGCATGAAATACATTAATTTCGTATTCAATTTTAGATTTTTTTTTTCAAAAACCAAATAGCCAACAATAATGACTGCACGGCCAACGTTATAAAGCGTCCAGCTATTCCACGAAAACCACCATAATGATATTCGCTGAGTTTACTGCATACTTTATATTTGAGATTTCAAGATGATCACCACGAGAAATCTAAAACTGTACGGCAGCTTATTTCATATGCCTTTGAACTAATATTTAATTTTTTTTTGAGTGAAACTGAATCATTAAAAGGTTCATAACCGAGCCTGAGATTTTCTTAACACGATACTACGTGAATGAAATTATAGCATAGAAAAATATTATTAATATTTTAATACTATCGTCTTATGCTCGAAATACCTTTAGCATGTTCTTAATTACGTGCTTCAAGGAAATGCGTCAAAGAATTATTAAATCGCACAGGAAAAAAATATATTATGACGATTATTCAAATAAATGATATACCAGGAGCAATTAATATTTCATAGGCTGAGTAATCTATTTTTTTTCTCAGTCTATCACACCCATCGATACAGATATTCAAAGCTGTGAGTAATAAGAAAATATTAAAAATATAAATACATAGAAATCTTTAAATCTGATAACAGACAAAGATTTCACGTTGAAGTAATATAAAGCAGCAACAGAGCTCAAAGAGAAGATGAAACAAAGTACAGGAGTTTTATTTTCTTAACGATATCTTTAAACTTCACCAAATCAAAACAAATTGTTTCTCCTTATAAATTTCTTCGTTAGCAAAGAAAACGATATCAATTTTTTTTCTATTTACCTGAAGATCCTTATCAGACACGTGCACGTGTTTGGTAAGTATATTTCCTGTAATACGTCGACTTCTAATCTGCGCCATAAGGACATACCTAGAGAAACTTCCATGCAAAGTTATCACAAAGGGAAGGGATACACTTGTATCTCTGTATCTTTTGGGAAGGATATCGTAAGGATCTCACAAGAGAAAGACACAATGTCACGCCACAGTGCAAAAGCAACAGCAGCAACATCATAGTACGGGAATGTATTCATCCTGCGGGAAGTTATGGGGGCAGTTATCACCGGGTGATAACTCTTATTGCTGCAATAAAGCCACGCTTGCTTCTCCTCAGGGATGCCAACTGCTCCCTAGGGATTGTTCTCGTTACCACCCACCCACATCCCTTACATAGTCATTCGCTATACGGATGTAGATTCTTGAGTAGGTGTATCCTTTGC
Organism: Calameuta pygmaea; assembly: GCA_031762395.1. Lineage (NCBI taxonomy): Eukaryota > Metazoa > Arthropoda > Insecta > Hymenoptera > Cephidae > Calameuta > Calameuta pygmaea. The sequence continues at coordinate 450,709 of JASANN010000571.1, forward strand.
CATTCTCCTGGACCTTATTCATACACTATGACGTCACGATATCCTGACAATATCTAGATAAGTGTATATGTCACTAGTACACCTGTACGATGCACATGTGACTGGAAACGTATGTAACTACGCCCATATGGACTTTCAGTAAACACCTAATACTGTTCCGGTTCTATTACGTCACAAACACTTTACGATTTTATACGGACTATACAGTCGGAGGATTTCGCGTTTCAGGAATATACTATACCGTGAGAACAATTGAGTAGCTGATTATGCTTTTTCCTTCTGTAAGATACACCGATTGCACTGAGAGAATCTTTATGGATTCGTCTGAATGTAATAACGAAGCGAATTTATAATTAATTAAATAATTAGTTGTACGTATTTCATTTCTTTTTTTTTTTTTTTTTTATTGTTCTTGTACTTTTTTTTTATACTTTGGAGACATTCCGGCTGGCAGCAGTTCTAATTAGAAATTTCTAAAAGCGTTATGGATAGCGCATTAAATTATCGATTAATTAATCCTTCGTCAAAGTCAGGTTTTACAGGGTAATTTCCTTACTCGATGTATGCACATATGGAAATGCTTGGATATACGAACAAACACGTAATGTATAGATATATGTAGTGAAGTCTCAGGAGGAACCAATTCGACTATGGGACACGACCGAGATACGTATACACGGTGTACACACATAACTGTGCTATATCCTTTTGTTTGAATTTCTAATGAGAAGATAAGAGCATAATATACTAAAATTATTGATAGTTTAATAATTATGATTTGAACTAGAGAAAATTTTTTGTACGTTAACATTGAAAAACACTCTACATGCTGACAAATTGACGTTTGGCTGACAGTTAGAAACTTATGCAATGAGATTGCTAGAAAAAAAATTTGAAAAATTATACTTTCTACACGATGTGACTAAAAAACAATCATATCGAGGGTGTGAAATGAAAAATATGTTCGTTCGACTTGACTTGAAATTACTGATTAAATTATAAATTTACGGTTACTGCGACAAATGAAGGAAGACATTTTGATCTCATAAATTTTAGCCGCACATTCTAATCACTAGAAATTAGCTTACAGTAAGAAATAATAATTTTGATTAAAATTAGTTTATAATCCGAAATCATGCGAATACTCAAGTGACACGAGACACCCTGTACATACACTAAATATATATTATACTGATGTTCTATGTATATATAACAGAAGCTGCAGAATCCAACGGGACTAATAGACAGTCCTTGGACCAAGAAGGATCTTAGCAGCTTTCAAGCAACTGAACTCCTATGGGAATCTGGCCTGTCCTCTGATTACAGCATTCACTAGAATTTCTGCTATTGTCTAGGCATGTCAGGGACGTATTAATGCAACGTACCGGATCTGAGTTGTTCCTAGATTATCAAGAGGGAGTAACAGAAGTGAGCGAGGACAAGAGAAAAGTGGGAGAATGAGACATAGAAAAATAGAGACAAAATATAGTAAGACATTTTACAAAAAAAAAAAAAAAAAAAAATACTCGAGAGCCACTGAACGAGAAAAACTGCATTACTGATAACGAAGTCAATCTAGAGCAGCGCGTAGATTTTAAATATTAAAGCTTTGTCATATTACATGAATATACGCCCCTGAAACTATCCCACAAAGACTCATACGTAACTATACTAGAAGCAGCAAAATGTAGCTTAACATTTATCCTAAACTTTTTGAACTTTATATTAAATATATTATATACTATATACTAATATAGCTACTCAACCAAAAAAGACTACTTGAAGTATACATATAGATAAGGTCTGTGTATTATAGTAACGATTTAACCATACATCCAATTACGCCTGTACTATGATCAATCGGTTATTCGAATGGAAATTATAAGAAATTATAAATACAGTAATTTCTGATTATGACACATACAATTTTTATAATAATTTTTTACAATAACATTGGATTCTTTTTTTTTTCTTTAATTCTCCTCTATCCAGCAGACTTGTTACACTATATCATCCAAGAGCCTTTTATCCAACTGATCGATCCTCATATTTCAAGCTGGGACTGATTTATAGGGCGTTTCAACGGATGCCCAAAGCAATTATCTGATTGGACGGGATTCGAGAAGGAATGAGTCAGTCTACCTTAACCATTTTTCCGTTTATTTTTTTTTTAACCAAAAAGGGACTTTTGCCAATGATTACATGGCAAGGTTCAAGGGTTGGGGAATGAGTGACTCTCTCCATGATAAAACTATTCCATTAGGCATAATTGTTTTTCTCTATATAATTGACACATCAACAATATCCTGCTGCACTAAAAGCATCTCGTGCTCACTCACAGTATATAAATAGCAGTGGTCTACTAAGAACTAAAAGAATGTCCTGACCACACTGGTGCAACAGTCCTAGGCCGTTTTTGTTCCCGTACGTACATACTACTCTACGCTCATGTAATTTAGCGGACATTACTTCCGTCACATTCCTGACGCAGGGACGCGAGAGTAGAGTAACACTCGAAGACGACGAAGTTCACGAGTTCACAGCTCGTTAACTCGAGCTGTTGCGAGAATTCTCCACAAACCTCTTGTAGTCGACATAGGGGCGGTAAAGTGATAGTAGTAGTATACACGAGTAGCATGACTACTAATACTAGCGTAACTAGTAATAGTAGTAGTATGAGGTCAGGATGGTATAGGTGACTTCCGTTATTATTCCATCCCTCTCTATTTCCTCCCCAACCAGTCTAACAGTGTCGCCGTCTGGTGGGATCCTCTAATTCAACTGATATACAGGGTGACTCTTATTTGGCTTAATCATACAAGAATTTATTCATCCTCGCTAAGCCAGCCGTAACGCGTACCTTGGATAAAGTTATCCGCGTCGCACTGGCAGGTATGAAATTTTATAAAGCCAACTAAACGAGGTCAGACGATGGTCTATCAGTCTGCAGTACTTTTATAGGCTTTTACACTCCGCTATGTAGAAGTTTCATTATCATCGTCCCACTCGTGAGATTCAAATCGTAGAAAGACAGTGGCGCACTCCGTGGGACGCGTGGGAACTGCTGTGGGGAAATGGCGGACGGCAAGTCAAGCCCGTAACTCCTCAAGCTCGCGGTGGGACGGTAAGACATTTTAATTATCTTTCGAGCACATTTCTCTCTGCGTTTTCATTGTTAATACTCGCGTGGTACCCTGGGACGCGATTTATGTCTGGGCTATATCTTAGGAAAATGAAACGATATTCTTTGTTCACTCTGACGCGTGGCCTAACCTACAACCTACGAGATATCTAACCCCAGTAGACTAGAATCTTCTTTATTCGACCATTTAACCCTTAAGATTTTATTACTTTACCTTATATCATATTTTATCTTTACTTTTTTTTTTCTTTTACTATTTTTGGTTACTTAGTGACTTCTTCTACGTAGACATCTGTGTACGCGTGTACGTAAGCACACAGTGACGCAATCGTCCTTGTATTATGGTACGTAACCCATCTATGAGAATCTTGTGGCAGCTTAGAACTACGTTAATGAATCTAGTCTTAGGTAATATCCTGGCGGTGATTATATTTCGAGTACCCGGTATATACGTGTATTACGTCGGCGGGGGTGCTCGGATGCGTATAATTAAGTGCGTGCGGGCGCATAGTTTACGTTGGAATATAATGAAAGCGAGTTTTACTTCTTGTTCGAGGTAATGCAAACATCTTGTACTTGGTATTAATCTTGTATACCCGTTATATCGGATAATACCGACCTGTATGTGAAAGTTCGTGCCTGCAAATGGAAATAACAGAGTGTATATAAAATTTGACAGGAAAAAAAAAAGCGGAAAAACTTTTTATTTTACTCCGTGTCCTGCTAATGTGACGGGAGAAAAAAAACGTATATGATTCTTTTACTATGGAATTTTGTAACCCTTTTTTTACTTCCGAAATGAAAAAAAAAACCTAACGAAACAACGTGTTTAGGTTATATATAAATTATATATAGTTTGTTATATGCAAAATGCAGCATATATAATGTATATTTAATTTATGTATATACAAAATATGAACGAAAAACAAATTATTGTGTACTACAGTTTAATATTTTTATTAAAAATTTATGGTATATTTTGATTATACGGTAATTCCACCAGTAAATGAGCACCTTAAGAAACGTCTGAAACGTAATGGACACCCGTGCTAAAATCATTGTATATATAGATATAATTTACGTGAACGCGTCCATTTACTGGTGGAGTCGCTTTACAAGCAAAATTTGCCAGAGACATTCGAATAAATTATTCTCTCTGCGATGTACGTTTAACTCTACTTGTACATAGACCTTAATATTCTTATAAAAAAATTAAATATATATTATATACATTCATTTCGACACATAAGACTATATATAACATATGTAAAGCCTATACATAATTTTTTTACATGAGAAGACGATATCGAGAAAATTGCGAAGATGACTTCGACGAGTATCGGCGTTATTGGATCCCGTGGGATTCTTTTCACTTTTATCATAGCTAGACTCTACGACCTCCATTCAATATTCTTTTACTTCCCCTCATACCCTTCAACCCTTTCTCGAAAACCCTTAGGCTAAATATTCCCTTACGGCAGTCGAGCATCATAACAAAAGTACAATAAAAAAAAAAAAAAAATTCATCCTGTCACGGTCGCTATGTAATCATGAGAATTCAATAAATTTTCCGAAATTTTTCTTATTTCCCAATTGGATAGAAAGGAGACGAAGAAAAAATAAGTCTCGTGTGAATTGTGTACGCAGGAACAAGAGCTGACGAAAGGTAATACATAAAGCACAGATTAGATCCGTCGTAAGTAAAGAAACTGGTACAGAGGTCAAACGTTATCTTTCGAAAGCTACAAAAGATAAGGATAATATAATTCTTCATCAATTTCTTATGCAGATAAGTGATACCTATGCAAGAGGTTGCATAATCCAGACTAGAATTATCCTAGACAGGTTACGCGAAGAATTGCCAGGGACGATAGGGGGTGACTGGGGGGGGGGGGAGGGGGGTGGTTGGCAATATTTTCTCACGGTGTAGGCGTGCATTAGTCACGCTCCCTGTAATAATTATTATTTATAGTGCCATTATACTCGTTCGCGTGAATTTTCCGTCGACAATGGCACCGGCACCGCCGCCCGCCGTAGTCGAATTGATTTCCGGAATTTATCGTCCGGCAGTTTCCTGCATTGTAGGTACCCTCCTCCACTCGCTGTTGGGTTACTGCATATTATGTGTGAGTATTTGAGTGCAGACGAATGCATGTCGTGATAGGTGCATACAGAGGTGCATACGTGCAGGAGTAGTTTACCAATGAGAGAACTCAGAAACGCTTTTATGTACTTGGGTCTATATGGGCGAAAAGGATGGTACTTTAATTAGCCACGAAAATATTCCGCGTACCGGTAGTCCGTCATGGTGAGTTGCTATTTGGCAGAGGCCTAATGCACGCGATATAGTAATTAGCGATTACGTTTAAAATAAGTCAAAACTCCTGCAAGGATAGAAAAAGGAATGTTTTTTTTTATGAAAAGAAAAATTCTTCGACCGATCGCAGTTCTAGTATGAATTTAACGATAAAGTTATGATCGATGTCAGTTATGGTATTATTATTATTATTATTTAATTAATAATAATGTTACTTAACATTTTAATTCAGCGACTTAAAAAAACCATAAGTAGGTATACTTCTGTACGGGAATTAGATATAATTTATTATTGTCGTTCAGCCATCTTAGATCCGCCATTTTGAACTTGTTAATTTTTATTCTATGTTCACCGTCATCGTTAAAATATTTCTATTCTACCAATTTTAGGCGTTAATTAATTAATGGCATTAATCGTGCAAAACATGTATACATTTCAAAATTATCTACGCGTGGATATTATTGGGGTGAACGTGGGGATTCCGGAACTTCCGGTAAAACTGGCAAACAGTTCGTTGGGCTGGCATCTACCCGCACGTACGTTGGCCCGATGCCTAACCGCCATAATGCTTTGCGATTCTAACCGGAAAACTAAGCCCCAAATCCCAGGCTCATTTGAGCCGCTATTACCGTGACGAACCTCTCGGAAAATACACGTTGACACACGCGTACGTGAGTAGGTTTTACTTTAGGTCATACGTTCATGAAAACTACCAAAAATCGTATTCTCTCTTTGGATTAGCTACAGTCACAATACGGAACCGGAAACAGGGTAGATGAAGATGAGCGGAGTATACAGTGACTTTCATACTGATACAAGCAACAAGTTCGTCTTCCAATGAACAAAGTAAAGTCACTTGCAAAAGATCTTTGTTAATATTTTTTTGTCCTTCGAGCACGAATTATGAACGACTAGGAGATGATAACAGAGAATAAGGTGGATGGGTGAAAATTTAAAAAGATAATGAATAAACTGTACATGCAGAGTAGGTCGTATGATATACGAGTATTTATAAATGTTAATATTAATATATATATATATATATATACATCACGTGATATACTAGAGTGTCTATAATATGTACCTATATAATTATATTACATGTATATCTTACGGGGGTCACGAGTATCTGCTTTTAAATGCGATTAAATTATACTTTTAGAGTATTTTCCAGGGTGTAGGTACGTGGTGGAGTTGGCTCGAGGGTGGATTACGTGGCCCTTACTGTAAAATGGCAAATAAGCGAGGGTAGTAAGTGGGCTGTGTAGGTGGGTTACTTTGGGTGCCGTAGCTGGTTGGGCGATTTAAAAGTAATTATAGTCGCCTTATTTATGTGGCCAGCTATCCGATTGGGCCGGGCTACTATTTCACTGGGATTTAGGGTCGGGCAATTAACAGATAAAATCTGTCGCCATTTTTCCACAGCCCTCTAAGCGTCAACCATCCCCCCCTCCCCCCACCTCGCGACCCTCTGTCTCACTTTTTTTCGTTTTCCTATAAGAGAGTGGCTCCCAGTCCTTAAGTCATTTAGTTAGCGAAAAGATTTATGGTAGTCATGTGTGTCATACGTGTAGGAAAATTGTATTAAATTTTCATGATATTTTCTATGTGCTAAAATTCGTATCTCTCGCTTGCGGCTCTCGATAATTCATTAATCTTGTACCAACGGCGAATAATTTTCTTTTTTGTTCTTCGACATTTTTTTCTGTACAAAAGATGTTAACGATATTGATTCGCTGAAGCGAGTCATTTAAGCATTGTTAATTAAATATTTTATTAATGAACCGAAGTGCATGCATGAGTGCATGTACGTACTTGCAGTTCAGGATGTTATAATATTGACGAAGTGACTGGTGGGAAGCTGATTGAATATGTAGTTAATTAAAAACTATGAAAGTCGAAGCACGTAGCACTGGGTGGATATATAATTTTTAATAATTCAGTGTTGCACCGTCGGCATTATCCATTGTCTGTGGATTATTATTAATGCGTGTAATTTTTTTTTGATTTTACATAGGATAATATCGAAAATTGAGCATCTGTTCCCGAAGGGCTCATTCGCGTTAGCGCATCGGAGATAATTATTTAACAGGGTGTAGGACTTTGTTGTTGGAGCTTCAAAATTATTGTCATTTCAACATGGCTAATTATGCAGAATAATAATTTATTAATTATGCCATTTTGAGTTTAGGTTTTTTTTCAACTGATTGCAATTGTAGCTGAGAGACGGGGGCGCGCCTTACTGTGATAATGACAATTGGACAACTTTAAAAAAAAAAATTGAGAATTACACATAGCTAAATTTACGGTGTATAGTATGAGATGTGTTTCTCGTGTTTATGTCGATGTTGCACTGGTATATCTACGATATTACTATATATATACTCTGGCAAGATGATTTTTAATACGGCAGGACATTAGATATGACTCCGTAAATAAGGACCAATGTCCAGATATAAACGACAGGATATAAAAATATTTGTCCTCTGCTTGCCATTTTGAGTTTAGGCTTTTTAAAACTAATTGCAATTGTAGCTGAGAGACGGTGCGCGCATTACTGTGATAATGACAATTGGACAACTTTAAAAAAAAAAATTGAGAATTACACATAGCTAAATTTACGGTGTATAGTATGAGATGTGTTTCTCGTGTTTATGTCGATGTTGCACTGGTATATCTACGATATTACTGTATATATACTCTGGCAAGATGATTTTTAATACGGCAGGACATTAGATATGACTCCGTAAATAAGGACCAACGTCCAGATATAAACGGCAGGATATAAAAATATTTGTCCTCTGCTTTATCGAGCGAGACTTACGAAAACGAGTGGAGATTGAACATTTTATAGATGATCGTCAGACGTTCGGATATCATGTTCCATCCTTGGCTCCTTAAGAAAAATCATGGGAATTCCAAGATCGACCATTACGACTCTTCATATCCATCCTGAATAGGTCCTTACGATCTCATATCAATTTCAGGCTTCCCGAGTGATACGACAGACGGCGCTAATACTACTTTACGTATTTCGTCATTTCGATGCAGTCCTCGAATTTACGTAAATTGGCGAATCGTTCAGAAACGTGAAAAGCTTACATTTAATATGTATAAATACATATAAAAATGTACAAGGTAATTTATTAAAAGTTACGGTTTCGTATGTGGCTTAGATTCGAGGAACGAGCAAGCTCATTGACCAGTTTTCCGAGCTTGCGCTTGATTCACTTTAGATATTATTATTATTATTAACCAATGATCCTAATCACTGATCAATTAAAATCGGCATCGTTAAAGTTAAACCACGTCCGAATTTATAACGTTCCGTGAATCAGCCTGTATATTAAATTTAGATATAACGTAAATTACGAATACATTATTTAAATTTAATTAAGAGATATTTACTGTTACGTAATTAAAAGAAAGTTTTATGCGTTAATTTAATTAAACAGTAATCCGATCTACCTGGACTTTTCTATCTAGTCAATAAATACGTCTTTTGAAATATTTCACCAAGAAGTTCATATTAAGGCAGTTCTTACAGTAGTTTGGAGTCAGGTCGGCGACTATTTCTACGAGTAACAAATACGTCTCGTTTTGCACGTAAAAATCAGCATACACGGAAATTAATTATTTGCAAAGATTTTTTCTCATTAAATCCTCGGGACTAATTGAAAATATCGAAACAAAGTCATAAATTTGACTAGAGTTGTAACCATACATGTCTGGCAAGTTCCCGCTCTACTGTGGCGACCACCACCATGACACTTGAGCCTTGTGGAAAATTTATTGAAATTTTTTCGAAAGTTTTGCTTTACACATATAGCGTAAGGTCAATCAGTCTACGTTGAACAATATCAATTGCATCGATTAATAAGTTTATTTTATTGTTTTATCTACTCTAGAGGTATGAAAGTTTTACATGAATTCATGATCTAAATCTGTTTTTTTTTTATTTTAAGCCTATCATTACCATGTCAAATTGCCAAAGTTCAAGAACATATATCTCTGTAGTAAAACGGTCAGAAAATTCGAAACTTTGCAAACCCACCCTAAGAACCTTAATATTTCATTTGATATAATTTTTGGTTCACCCGCCTAGATTTCATCAAAGTGCAAGAACTACCTTAAACAACAATTTTTTTCGCAAGTAATGTCTCCACTCTTGTTCTCTGGAGATTAGAGCATCGATGTCAGGAGTAGCTTTTTCAGAGTAGCTACTGCTAGTAGTTCCAGTGGGTACAATACAGGTACAAAATACAAGTACAGGAGATGCTGTTACTGGTTGTACAAAGTTTAGCCCAACCAACCTGAAAGAGTCAAAGTCCCCTACTAAGGATGAGGCTCCCTGTACGATATTAACACTCTTGAACGAGTCCTGCCAATTTAAAGTTGCCCGTTGTTAAGAGTTGGCAGACTTGCCTCTTCGCAGGACTCGCTCTAGAGGTTAGTATCAGGTGGCGGATAGATATTTTGGAACAGTCAATATTGAGCACCGAAGGATACCTTTGAGAACACATATTTCTATGTTTCTGGGCAGGGGGTGCGGTGTGGCGGGCGATTTGAATAAAACTACCAAGTCTAGTGAGTTTCGTACTAATCTCGTTGACAATGCAGTTTCTTTTTAAAAGATCGCGCCAATTGCTAGTTTGCCGCTATTTATTTGCGGTTCTTTGACGTAAAAGAATTCTTCCTTCTTACTCCTTCTATAGCTACGGAGCAATTACTTATTAGACTTTTACTTGCACAAGGTTATCCAGGAGCATTGCACTACCTAGATTAGTGACTCTATCGTGGACATCAAATGGACGAGCTAACTTCAGTCAGTGATCTAATTTCTTAATAAAATTCTATAAGAGTATATCATTCGGTGGATATAGTATAGATAACAAATTTTGACTCGTTCTTTAAAGGGGTGTCGGATATCCTCACAGAGAATATATGTATATATATATTTTTTTAAGAGACAAGGATCAGATCAACTGTCATTTTTTCTTGTGGTACAAAAAAAAATAATGGTGCCACTGCAAAGAAAAAATATTAGGTTTTTATTGTAAATAAAAAAAAAAAAAATGAAAATCCATTCCACAGTGATCCTTGACACTGGAGACTGTGGTAAGGAAGGACGAAGAAGTAACCACCAGAAATGAGAGTAAAATGGCGGCTCTAGCTCTAAATATCGGTTAGGCATGGCGTTTTCCCTAAAATATTCATAACCGTGCACATCGCGCCGAGCGGAAGTTACGACCTGAGCGCTACCGTCGCCGGTTCCTGTCCAATCTTCAGCAAACACGTACGCGCGCACACCAGCGCTCTTACGTAAGCTTCCGCACACAAACGTACATACGCAAATATATACCCCGCGAAATCCTATGAATTTCGAATGTTGCCGGCCATGATAGTCCTGCCGCGGTACGTGTGTATTACCAACCATGCATAGAAGGAGAAATTCCCATAACTTACGATGCCCGCAACCAATCTGTTGGTAAGAAGATTTTCACTAGTGTAAACCAGCGCGTGTAAAATAAGGTTAGAGAAAAGATACGTAAAAAAAAAAAAAACCAAAACATTAGTATTATCGACAAACGCGTATCGCACAGCTTCGGACAAGCGTAAAGCTTTAAAGAAATTTAGGGAGGAAAAACTGGCTAAAAGTGTTAAAATAAAAATAAAGAGCACAAATGGATGTACAACGTGAAAGTTATATAATTTGAATGAGTAAGGCTGCCCAGACTTTCAAAGAAATTCGTAAATAAAATGGCCGCTTTCTAATTCCAGGCTGTCGCCGCTGAGCCCAGGACATCCCGAAGGAGGCTCATGCATTTTAACGGGTCCGAGAAGTCGTTACGATAAGATGGGAATGTTTACTTCGTAAATCCTAAGAGTGGTGGGGGGTACTGTAGCAGGTGGGGAGAAGTTCGGAGGATCAGAAGGAAGAAGACTGAGGTCACGGTGGGAGGATGGAAGGTTCAAGTTTGTGCTTGTGGTGGGTTTTCCTAAAGTTGCTGAGCCTAAAGAATTCCAAGCAGGTTCGGTGAGTCGAGTAAGTCCTTACGTTTTTCTTTTTTCTTTTTTTTCTTTTTTCTCTTAAGAGATTCACGAAAATCCGACGAAAGTGGTGGTACCACTGTTGGTATTGGTACTGGTGGTGTCGGGCATTGATGTTGGCGATAGTCAACTTTCCCTTCGGCTTCCTTGTCAGTCGTGTAAAACGAAAGGAAGCCATTCCAAGTCAGTGTTTTCGAGAAGATAGCCTGATGGTACCTAAAGATGAGAGGGGGAGGTAGAGAAGCGACGGAGGGGAGCGGCAGAGGCGCCCCCTCGAGAAAAAGACCTGCCATGAATAATGCCTATTATTTCAAAAGTTTTTGGTACTTCGCCGCGGTAAGGCGCCCGTGAACGTTACATCCGAAAACAGGGAAATCGCAGTGACGAACTTTTATAAACGATTTTCTTCGGAACGAGCGCCACTTTAAATCTGCCTCGATGTTCCGGCGGCCATGCTACATCATCCTCAGTGATACCAAATCCTAGGAGCTTCCATAATGATTGGATGGTAGTCGGTAAGGAGGGTGCCTTTAAATTGCGAACGACTTATCGTACGATCCTCCATCTAAATAGATACAGATGTATATGTTTTAAGATGGGCAGTTTTCAGGACTTTTTTGCCTTAAGTATTGGCAGTTACGAGGACGCCTTGGTGTTTACCAGGACGGGTCTGATAGCATTTACATACTTGAGGTATACTGTCGGGAGCATAAAGCGGCACACACACCGAATTTTCGAAAAAAAATCTGATGCGTGACAGATGGAATTGTGATGGTAGTAGATTAAAATTAGAGCGCCACGTGTCCCAAGGTTTAGTTTTTTTTTTTTTAAACAAATTTGCTTGCCGTTGTGAACGCCACACGTCCTCCTAACTATTCTTTGACAAGTTTATATATATATATATATATATATATATATATATATATGTGTATGCTTTTTGCTACTTGTTTTACATCTTCGTTTATCATATTCTTTGTTTCTATGTATGTATATATATATATATGTTTTACCGAATCACACGACGCTTCAGTTATCGCGATAAATGCAAATTATGTCGGCTTGCGAATTCGCGAGGAAGACTATAGTTATAACAAATATTTATATAGCCGCTCCTGGGAACTGAAATACTTGCATAATACGATGGTATCCCTTGCCCTGCATATCACTGTTTTTAACGTTACGTCAATGTTTACTGGAATTCGTTTAGCTGGCTCATGTTTTCTGAAAGATTCGGTTAACAGTGTAAATAAATTTTGGACTATATAAAAAAATTATTTAACTACGAGAACTAAAGAGACTCGACAATTAGAGAAATGGTTAAGGTCAACGGACTTATATTCGCGGCGTGTACGCATAAATGATTCGTAAAAGCGCGGCGATAAAAAAAAAAGGGCAGGCTGCGTTTTACGAGACGGTTTTTGCGACTCTCCTGAAAATCGTGAACGGCATATGGCGAATCTTTCCCCTATTTTTGACCATCACAATTTCTGTAGGTTTCACTGTTATTACTTCGTGGTCAATGTGCCTGATAATTATGTAAATCGATTATGTAATATTTGTACTTGAAAATTATTTTCGACTGCACATACAAGTTTGAATTTTACACAAATTTTTGTCCCTGTTACCTCAGAACGGTTACACTGCTCATAGGTATCGTGACCTTTTCGGACTATCCCATAAGCTTCGTGACCTTTTGAACGAGCTGTATCTTTGGTGACCCTCTAGAAAATAAACGAGCGGTGCGGACTGCCTACCAGTGCGGCTTTCAGTTGCACGTGCTTGTTCCTGATTAATGTTTGTATAAATATTCGTACGTATAGATATAACTGTGTACTTAATACGTATGTATTATGTTATGTAGTCGGCATGCTAGAAGCATGTCCTATATAAATGTCACTTATGTATCAGAAAGTATAGAGTATAAAAATGAGAATATTTCCAGTGTAATTTTATAAATTGAATATTGCCTAGATCGAAAGATAGTTTGATTACAGTAATTAATTTTTTAATTGACTTTAAGTTATATTAATTATTTCACATGGTCGATTTAAAGCAGTCTTATTCTCCTATCTCGGTTCTTCAGAATCTCACGAATTTCAATTATTCAATTTTTCCATTTTCCGAAGAAAAAAATTTCCTGCGTTCTCGGCTATCTGCAATCGAGAAATGTTCAAAGGAACGCTTAAGAGCTCATTCGAAGAAAATAGCCTCTACAAATGCATACGTACGTATATAGCCTGTGAAGTAAGCACCTATAACGGTAAAGTAAGGTAAAGTAGTAATATACGCAGGTAAGGTAGGCAAAGGTGTACTGAGTTAAGGGATGTTTCCATAACGTTGGAATATATATGTATATTTATATATCTATATATATATAGGTATAAATTACTGCAAACATAGCGTATATATTTCTGTAAAACGTTAAGATTCGCGCAAGGCGCGTTAAAATTGCCGCGGAGACCATTTCGGGGGATGAATTGTCGAGGACATTACGAAAGAATTGTCGAGGGGCTGGTCGTTACGCCACGGGCAACGCTCTCGAAAAGCCTTTTTCAAAAGTGCCGCCATAGTATTTTACGAAAATTCTCATAAATCCAAGACGGGCTTATCTACCGTCGTGACGCGCAATTTGCCACGCCTAACACTGACAAGGAAAACCCACTTATACTATATACTTTTACACACTTTTCCACAGTCCGCAACCCTCATGTGTCACCCCCTAACAATGCCGGACGATGCGCGTTATATGTATATACGAGTCTTAAAGAATTCTTAAGAAAAGTGGACTTTTTCTGTCGGAATAGACAATAGAAGAAAAAAAAAGGTCGCATTAAAGAAGTATATAAAAAGTAAAATAGATAAGCCTTACACAGTATTTTGATATAAGAGGATTGAATCCTTAGAGATAAAGATTTCCCAGTTGATAGAGGGAAAAGGAGATGTGGCGACTAGACGATGAAAAATTTCATTTTCGAAATTTTCTGCCAACACAACTATGTAATGCTTTCGATCCTGAGTTAGGGGACGCGGGCGGAGCGAAAGTAATCTAATATATTCAGTGTTGCCATAACATCGGATGATAATAAAAAAATCCCTGACGCGGTGAAACTCAGTAAGGGCACGTGGGTGACGACTAGGGGTGGAACTTGGAATCGGCGACTATACGAAAAGACTGGGGAAGCTGAGGGGACGAGGGGATAGATGAAAGCAGAGGGGAGGGCTGGTTTAGTCAAAATGGAAATATCGGCAGAAGCGAGACAAGTATCTTTCAACGTGCTGTGTCTATGGGGGTAGCCATTACACTATGCGCCGGAAGGTTCCAGGGGATGATTTTTCGGCAAGGCCTTTTTACGGGACAGAAAGACGTCCCGATGTTTCCATAAGGCACGTTCCGCCTATACACTACTTTTTGCCTTTCATCCCCCCATTTTGGTGCTTCCATTCTTTTCTTTCCCTCCTTCCCGTAACGTCCTCAAGCCACCCCTTCATTTTCACACCCACTCTCCTACGCGTGACAGCCCATGGTTATCGAGAAAAAAATACAATTTTTTCACCGTTCCAGAAACGTATAAACGCCAGGGGATATATTTTTTCTTTCACTAACGTACGCATATTCATAGCGCATTGCAATATAAATGCGTCGGAAAAATTTGAATTCCTCTTCGATATTTCATTTTCGAAAAGGGAATTATCTTTGACACTGTAGCTTTACAGGACGCGTCATTTTGAGGCATAGGATAGATTACATAAAGCCTTTACTTTGGTGACTTTAATAAATGTAATTTTTTATAATGTTAAATACCATAAGTTAACAGTGTATAATTATTTTGTCTTTAAATCAATTAAGTTCTTTTTTATTTAAAATATGCCGTTTCGTTCAGACGTCGATTTGACGCCTGTCCGTAGACATAGATATACAGATAGGTAAGAAACGTTCGTATGCCTAGTGCAAATAATATTACTGGCTGATACTATATTTATGTCAAATTTATTTATTCGTCCTGTGCTTGACTAAATATACAAAATACTCAGAACTACAAAGTGCGCACAAGCCAGTCAAGAGGGATATAAACAAAAGGTGATAAAAACAGAATGTTCTAAATTTCGTACCAGTTGTCTATAAGTACACGTATACCTGTACAAGTACTTTAGAACATGCGTACCACTTGCGAGCTCATATCCGCAACATGCTGCCATTGATTTTGATATTTTACACGGTACAGAACACCAGAGACGAAAACTTAGCTCTAGCCAAATTTTAGAATTATTTTCCTTCCCCCTGTCGCCATTTGTAAAAATAGTCAGGGGATCCTTTCTTGGCCACGGGAAACACATCTCACAGTGTCGTGAAGTGTCGATCGAGTCTATGGCAGTTCTGTATTATGTTTATGAAGTGTGCAGAGACCTCTACTTATGAATAATGTTACGGGCCTCCCGGCAACCCATTCACATTCACAAGCGCAACCGGCCGACACCCATCCACATCCACCCTATCTCACATATAGACCAGCCCCTAAAGTAACGTAACGTAACGTAACGTAACGCAACGTAACGTAACGTACCGCTATTGCTTAGATATAGATACCTATACACGCCATTTGCCATCCGGCTCGGATACGATTATGGCTTTTTGAAACGATATTTTTTGCGCTGCTAAAGTCACCCCCTACTAAAACCTAACCTAACTTTTCCAACCCTATCGGTACACACCCACAAATTACGTGAGCTTTGTATCTGTTCTTAACACGTACACGATATTTAATACACACTGCAAACCCTGCTGAGGAAATTTGTATATCTTCGAAGGAAATAATCTCTAGTCAAATACTAATTTTGTATATTTCTTTGTGCTCAAAGTAATTTATCCGTTTAGCAATATGTTAAATAGTAATAATATAGTATATATATATTTAAAGTTTGGACGCGATCGAACGATTCCGTTAGTCGAGTTAATGACGTGAAATTTCATTTCTTTAATGACGTCGAACTATTCTGATTCATAAAATTACTCATCTGTAGCCAATTTCAGCTCGTAAATTTGCCATGAATAATTCTGTATGTATATATAATTCTTTCATGATAGCAATATCTATCGGTAGTCCTAGGGGATGGTTTAGTCTTCTGATCTCTCGCCCAGACGTGGTGGTCCAGCTACTAACCCTACCACTACTAATGCCACGAGGCGAATGCCGTTAAGTGTCGCTTTAAAAGGTCGTTTATGGTCGTTAAGGTAACTTTAATGGTGACTTCACTTTTGAACCCGGTGAATTAAGCCGCCTAGCACGATCCTTACCATTTCCACTTTTATTACTGATACTCCCTGATACGTGTGTACTGCCGTTATACTTTTATTACAGTTATAGTCGTACCAATATACCACGTACTACTAGTTACTTTTTTTATTGACAGTGATATTTGGCTATTTGTTACATTACACAATTGCCCAGACCATCTGGTGATTTTTTATATTAATTTTAGAGAGACAACGAGAGAGAGAGATAAAGAGCAAAAGTCACCAGTAGAAACAGAACGTAATGGACGTACAATCACGTGTGCGCGAAATCGAGCAGAGACTAACGAAGTAGTCCTGTGGGAACGACGGAAAAATCCGGTTAAAAAAAAAGTTGAAAAAAAAGTAGAGAACAAGGAAACGGAGCAAATGGGGTAAAACGGGCGGTGGAGGTCACGAGTGTGGGAGGAAAAAAAAAAGGCATTTTATATTGGCTTTGTGAAGAATCGCTCTCCAATGAAAACGCTAACGAACCGCGACGATTCTTTTCCGTTCCGGCGCGAGCTTCATGCCAGCCGAATCGAGCACTGCGCCCTCTGCGATCTACCCCTATTACTAGTTTTTTTTTTTTTTTTTGATCCACTGATCTTCCCTTCCCCGTCCGAATATCCCACCACCGATTTGTATCTCCTATTTTTCGTTTCTCTCGTTTGCAAGAAAAATGTTTGCCAAAACCAATTATAAAAATCTTATACACGAGCATCGAAAGAGGAATTTCTTATTTTCATTTGATCCTGATAAAATCGATATATTCTATTGATACCCGATATCTGACATATCTATCGTATTATTTCTGTACTATTTGTTTGGTTCTAATATCACAAAGCAAAGATTCGTGAAAGCTCCAAGTTGCCATAAATCGTTGAGTCCAAGTGATCGAGAGCAGCAGCTGGTCAGTTGGCTAAGGGTGATTTTCAAGAATTCAAGAAACGTCTTAAGGGGCAGTTCGAGTCTCGTGTCGGCAGCGAGTGGCAGGACTTTACGTCTCGACCATACACAGACACGCGTATGTGTACCATGCACAGCCAGATAGGATATGCGGATGTAGGTGTAGGTAGATGTATAGTCGAGTAGCAGCGCTACGGAAATTCGCAAAGTGTCCGCATAAATCGCAGCAACTGGGTCGTGAAAACAGCCCCGTTGGCTCGGCCCGGTAGAGACCTCGATCCAGCACCCCTTTAGTCATAGATATATAGAACCTGCACGTATAGAGACATACACCCATTTCCAGTAACAGCGGCGGGCGGCACTGCCGCGTATAGCCGTCCAACACATAAATATATAGCAAGAGAGTGCGAGCGAGTGTGAGTCTGGCAAAGAGTGGGAGTACGGGTTTGGAAACTCGCGGCCGGTAAATAGCGAGCGAAGTTGCATGATATGTGGCGGCACGGATGTGCGAAACTGCACTCCGGAGCCACGGACATCCCTACCCCAAGGTAGGTACCCTACCTACCCTCATTCCGTCTCTGCTCTGCTCACTGCCTTTCCACCAGCCTTCTAGGCGGCAGCTTTGTACGTTAATATATATATATATATATATATATAAGTTTCTTCAATTTTTCTACCCCTCGTTATGCCATACTGGTACGAACTCTTAGACCCGGTTCATTTCTACTACGAAAAAAGAAAGTAAATTGAAATTGGTCAACCTGATGAATATCAAAGAAATATTTTACAGGTAGTGATTATTTCTTCTCACACCGAATTTTCTTACATTTTTTTAATACCAGGTATCATCCCGCAACTGCTATGGAAAAAATTATCGACTTTTTAATTTTTATTGTTACAATCGCTTCTTCAACTATGTGGAATATTTGTATAGTTCGATTCGAAAGTAACCATTGAGAATTATAAAGATTCGATGAATATTTATCTAGGAAGGTAACTGGGATGGTTCGCCGGTTGAATTTGCCGGGTATTAAACGGGGCACGTCCAGGCGTTAGATCTGCCCTTAATCTGTCAATTTATTCTTTACTACCGCCCGTCGCTCCTATAGTGTTACTATCGGCACGGTTGCGCTGTACGGCAGAGGATATTTCCTATATGTTTGGATTTCCTAAGGTCGCTACTTCGTTCACGCGACTTTTTTATTGGTCCAGTAGGTAAAGAATCCGAGGAATCTTTTCTGAATAATGGGATATGTAATACTGCCTGAGGTTAGTGTCGTGTACTGGTATATGGAACGAGAACGAATTTTAACTATATGATCTGACTGTTTCTTATCTCGGGTATTCTTGCTTCAGTTTAGATAAGCTAAGTATTCTGAATATTAATGGACTCTTGTGTCTATCTGATTGTTTGCAATTAGTTTCATAGGCTTGCCTTAGTATTTTCCAATATGATTTCAATGGTCCCTGTTTTTATGCATTTTAAAGAAGTATTCGGTGTATGGACCCTCAGTTCGGATGAAGTTGTGATGAATTCTGAAGAAGCATTCGGTGATGACGTTTGTATGGACTCTCAGTTCGGATGAAGTTGTGATGGGAATTGGTTAATGATAACGGTAATGTTTTTCACAAAATTCTAAGAACGGAATCACCAGGTATGCTTCACTATGTTCGCCTATTTAGAACTGATTTAGCTGTTAAGCTATCCGAAAAATTTACTTTGGCAGAATTTATCTGTTTATGAAAAAATTGGAAATTATCAGTTTCGACTGTAACTCTTAACACTTGACTTTAATTTTAGTTATTGTCTTCGACTCAGAGCTACTTGAGTGTGACAATCACGAACAAGCAAGAAGTGCTAACAAAAGAAATAATAACGCTGCTCAGGTCTCTCAAAACTCTTTTAACCATTCTGTTTCTTAACCCTTTCGTTACTTCTTCTGAATTTGATTGGTCATTCATTTCTTTTCTTATTAATTAGTTGGCAAATCGAAGTACTGATTATTATCTCTCTGTTGCTGCATACTCGAGTCTTTCAATTTTGTATCTCAAATGTCGCGAGTATTGCTTGTATTCAGCGTTATCTTTTATTTAAAGAAATGATAAGAATTAATATGGCAAATTTCGTTTAAACATGATGCATGATAAAATAATACAAAATAAGAATTCGCGTAGCAATTTCCAATCGTATAAAAGGATAACATAATTTGTAAATTGTAGATTAGAATTTCAAGAATGAAATAAGATAATCGTAATTGCAAACAGAAAATAGAACAAAACATAAATGAAAATTGATAAGTATAAATCATAAAGATTATTTGATAAATTATTGATTGACTGATATGATATACTGTTATATGGTAATGATGAATATAAGGCCTATGTTTTGTGTATATTATATGTATGGGCTGGGATGTAAAAATGTATATGGGTTGACCCATGGGTTGAGTGGCTGTATAAATGTGTAGCTGGGCGAATGAGGAGTAACAGGAGGTCAGTATATATTTATATATAAAGTTATGTATATCTGGTACAGATATAGCTATTTCTATATCTAATCTACATGAAAATCTAATATACATCAACTCAATGGGTCATTTTCGTGTCGCTTTAGTTCTTGGGCTTCATACATATTTGTACATAAATGCCCGTTTCATGATCTTTTGGAAATACGTATCCCATAAAGATTTGTAGTACATGGATTATATCTATATAATTCGAGACTGGATAAGAGCTTTGAGCCCACTGCTTATGTGGCAGAGGTATACATATATGTATAGTATTTTAAAATTTCCTTAATCTAATTAATAAATAATTCTTGTGATGATAATGTCCTAAATTTATACATTTTTCGATTCTATTGGATTATCATTTCCATTTGGACTATCATTTTTGAAATTTCAATTTCTTCGGCATATGTCTTTTAGCGATGCAATTTTTAATAAAAATTGTAGAATAGCTTTTGAGGGAGATGACCTAGCTGACTTACTCGCAGCCACCTGCAAGTAATATCTGCATAATGGTTATGGCCACACCCATCTTCCTTCCCATAGCCATTACCAGTATTACTAGTCCGATCATACTCAGAAATTTTAAGGGTGTATCCACACTGCACGCTGACAGTTGTAATAATGCCAAGAGGTCATTATCTCGCTTTGTCACATAACGATAAGGAACTCCTTCCTTCCTTGACTCATTAAATCTTCTTGAAGACGATGCTGTCTTGTTTCTCCTATTCTCTGAATTTTTTCTTTATTCCATTTTTTTTTTTCGCTTGGTACAAATAGCACAATCTACCTCATTATTCGGCCTTACTGCGTGTGACGTTCATTAGGACCTATCAAATTCTAAAATATCTATCTCAATGCACCGCAAAGTTTTTTCCTAAAAGGATAACAAAAAATTCAAAAAAAAAAGTGTAAATTACAGCGGTACAATGAAATCAAAAAATTTCACGAGGTATATTATAAAAAAAAAAAAAAAAGAAAAAGTCGAGATGCGTACGAGATACAGATAATCGCTCAAATCCTAAAGCTGTATTAATAATCACGAAATTTAATGGATTACCTTCAACCCTTATGCATAACCAGAGCTTAGACGGCTGTAAGGTCGAGCGTATTCCGTGGAAGGTAGTGAACTGTGGATATAAGGTAGGACTAGGTCGAGAAACATGCGAGGGGCGTTACTAGAGGATGAATTAATTGTATTGCGAGACAAGCGCAGCACTAATGAGCTAATCTATATATAGGGCTTACAGCATTAACTCTATTGTCTTGTAATTAGGCGTCCTGATAGTTAGCGGCGTTAGCGCGCTGTTCGAGCCAGTTAGAAAATCGCTAGGAATTTCGAACGAATCCTTTCTTGTCTACGGCGGAAAGAAATTGGACACAACGGAAGTGATAGAATTTAAGAAATTTTTACAATATTTTAATGAACCTTATCGTATTCGTACCTATGTGGACATGCGCGTGTCTGTACACACATGCACATATATATATATATATATATATATATATATATATATATAATGTGAGTTGTGAAAAGTGTTGGATCGAAGTGTGGCCTCCATCTAGTAATGTGACGTCAATTGGCACCAATCGCAATATGTTACTGTTGGTGCTCGAGCATGACTGCATTGAAACTACACCCGAATCGAACACTTTTCAACAATCTATACATATTGTTTATGTTAAAAGTATAGTTTGGAGAGACGAAGTTAATACAAAGCATAGTTCTGGGGATATTTGCTACTTTGAGGACTCTGCTGAAACAATTGAGTTTTTCAGATTTTAGGCTTTTGCGGCCAATATTAATATTCATGGTTTCCGGACGGAAGCTGCTTTCGTGTTCAGCTTCGTGCCGACGTTTCGCAAACGTTTCAGTCTGCATCATCAGGACTAGGAGGCTCCGATACTAAAACTCCCTATTGGCAGGGAGAGCCTTAATACACCTATGATTACTCATGGGAATCAGTGCTTCAGCCAATCACAAATTGTTTAGTCGATCAGCTGATACTAATTGAACTGGTATTAATTGAATTTTTGACAAATATTTTAAGGTCCATAAACTGACCTTTACGCCAAATTTTTCAAAACTGCTCTAATCCTAGACAGTCGCGCTGAGCTTCGTTATTGCCAGAGCAGGATAAGATAAGTTAAAATTCCAATACCAAATGCTCCAAGGTTTAGTTTTTTTTTTTTAGTTTACGTACATGAATGCCTCCTAATACGCAAATTCCTTGAACAATATCGATTATATAATTATATATGTATATATAGACGTGCATAGACTCCTGTTTGCACCCAGACTAGAAAATCCAAGGAAACATGTTGGAATCTCGAGAATTTCAAGGCGTCCTAATTTAGTTCGTTGAATAAGACAGAGAGAAATAGGTGGCGCGGATATCTACGGACAATTGACGATCCTAGGGATTTTACTCGACGAAACGCTGCCAACTCGTGTACGTATATACGTACCTGGGTCCTTACAAACGTACGGTAGATTCCTAGCTACGTTTCCCTATCCCCAAGAATATTCTAATTAATCATAATTATGCCAGAGGCACTCCACTACCATCCGACCACCATTCGCACAGCCTATCACCACCCTTTATCTTACTACGACTACTACACCACCTTACACCTACCCACCCACCCCTTTCGTAGTTTGTTCACAACAGATGGTGTCCTAGATTTGTCGCCCGTCTAGAAGCCCATGTATACCGGCCTGTGTTCCTTCACTCTTGTTTTCTCACCCATTCTAGATCCCTACTTACCGACCTCCTACCCTCTTCATAACCAATCCGATACCTTCTTGCGATTGGTGCAGACTTCACGAATTTTCAATTTTCAAATCGTCACACGTGGAGCATCAGGAAATAAGACTGATAGTGTCTGAAAGGTTTTGTACTATTTTTCGTCTGGTTATTTTTTCATGCTTAATTTCTTGAAAAATTTTACTAGATTTGCCATCAGGGGCTGCATGACGTCTTCTTTGCGTTCCACGGGGACTCATAGTCAGGGTGGATTTTACAGCGTCGAATATCGGAGAAACAATCAACGTCTTGACAATTGTTAAAAGCTGTACGTTAGCACCGATACGTAGCTAGGGAATACCTAGGGGAATTACAAGGCATAATTAATGCAGTGATACGTCATTTAACCTAAGACCCCTAGGGAATACTCTGAGGGATTTTCTACTTTCCCACAGTATTATTCCGAGCAATTAACACTTGCTCCAGGTGGAAGTCAGTACTGCGCCAGCGAAAAGAGAATGCGCAATGGAATGAAGAAGAAAAAATTTGCTCTCTGTTCGCATAACCAACACGAGGCTAAGTAAATCCCTATGTAATTACGCTATTCGTTTTCGATGAGCTACGAGGAAGGAACGTGCAGCTCGCTATGTAACGGTATAAGTGTGATGCTGACTTAAAGACAATTACTATACTGGTACCGCGCAGAGAATGACGATGTAACTACGACGAGAAACCGGGAATTCTCTTTGTTGTCAAGCGAACGAAAATGGAGGAGGAAACGTTCAAGCTTGGAAACGTTAACGTTCCGCGCTGAACAATGGCGTATTGTTGCGAAAGCAGAAGCGGATGCGTGTATGACGTAGGTAGTTGACAGCACAAGACGTCGCGGTGCCAACAACCGATCCTGGATCTTCGAACGTAATTACCCTTAACGTTGTTTTCTGCCATTGGGATTGCGCCAGAGCATTACAAGATACGCTTCATGTATACAATTCCATACAATATTTTACGGTATATTTATGTATATGTGAAATAAAATATTTCACGACGACAGGTAAATATTTTCTATGGAAAGGGTATACTGTTAACAAAGGAACCTGTATTATCAGCGAAGCTTACTTACGACGGGGGACAAAATTTTTTGCAAATATAACTGCAGTATCAGTATTCGATGTGGTTGGTACCGGTAATTATGTGAATAACCACAATTTAAAAAACGCACACGAGTTTAACTTTTGGTTTGTTAAATACAACTATTTATGCTGTGTTCAGTAAGTCCCGAATCTACGACCATCGAGATGCTCGAAGCGTAAAGTATCGCATAAGCATATAAATAATATCGGCCATTTTAGGTAAAAACATGGCACGCTGGTTACATTCATAAGTACGTCAAAGAAGTGACATAAAAATAGATACAGAAAGGTGTAGACGAGAAGTATTAGTGATATGGCGATATACAGGGTGGTGCACGCGTGATAAAGTTCGAGGAAGTAAGTTAGAGTTACATACCGGGTAACCTCGCGAATGAAGAGTTATGCGGAGCTCTAGCTGACTTACCGACTGGCTCAGCAGGGATTAAAATCCCACTAACACGGGTCCCCGCTCTCGTCTCTATACGTATATACGGGACAGATACTATAGTATCTAACTAGCAGTATCCTCGCAGAAGTAGAGGTAGTAATACTAGTGTTGTTAATATAGCAGCGGGGTAGTAGTATTCCAGCAACCCTATTACGAGGCAACACGATAATACGTAGGCAAGTACGGGCAACCCTATTGCGCCTGAAATCCCACCCGATATATAAAATTGCACGTTAATATAGCGGATTATCTTTTAACCCCTCAGACCGCCCCCCCCCGCCCCCCATCATCCCTTCCAGCGATGCTTCAACTGTACAGCTTCGTTCAAGGCTAACTTAGCTCACCACCTGGACGAGTTAAGGGTGGCTATAGTCCACCACACGTTTTCTAGGGATTAACCAAAAAGTCATTAACTCCTGAGGTAAAGCCAGTACTAATAAGGGGCTAAGTAAGAAAAGTGTATTCGCCACTGGGTATATACATATAACCTAGGGACAACAATCTAGGGAATTTACATTGGGAATACTCGTTCATCGTTACCTGGTATAGGCAGATATTCCGCGTACTTGATTCTCCAGAGAACGTTAAGTGCTTTCGAGGAAGATGAAGAGGACGAGATATCATTTTGTAATTTGAGAAATTTAACGGCGAAGAATAATGAATATTATTTAGATGCTGAATAATTACGTGAATCGATGAATTCGATATAGCCTACAGGAATCTGGTACAGAAATTTATTCCAGGCTTTAACTAATAGACCCTAACTAATTTTTGATAATTATTTGAGGGGCCCAAATGGAAATCCTAATAGGGTTCTGGATGGGAATGTCACGCTTTGATAATTGGCTGCCTTCAGAGACTACTTTGCTATTGTCCAGAGAGGACATTCCTTCATAGTTATTAACGATGGAATAGGTTAGTGAAAAATATTGGGCTTCAATATTTATTTAAATATAGAAGCAATAATTAAAATATCGTATATTAAATATTTATTCATTATCAGGCGATACTTGTATGATGAAAATTTACTCGTTTCATTTGTAGACGAATCCTCGTATAAGAATCGCAAATCGCAACAGTTGTATACTGTATGAAAAGACTAAGTTTTTTTTCGAACTTTTCCAAAAACATAATTATTTATTTTAAAAACTTAAACAGTCTTTAGCAATTTCATTGGGGTTGTTAATTGAAAACTTTTAACTACGCAGCTAGTTTAATAATTCTGAACGGTTCAACGATACGAATTCATATTTTGGAAAACATTATTAACATATGACTTCCAACTTGGTCCAAGTTGTGCAATGTAAGTCCCAATTTGTCCAAGCTAAATGAAAGTTATGCTACTCTCACAATGGCAGCCATTGTAATTCTTAAATAGTCATTCGTCCAACTTGGAATGCCTGTATAATTTTCCGAACGGGAAATTCAAGTAGGTCCTAGTTTAACCTTGACCAAACAGGTCCCAATAAAGTTGACTTGGGTTCCCAAACAGAGTCCCAATTTAGTCCTAGTCTGGTAAAAGGAGTTAAAACCTTATTGCGAATGCTCCGTTGAATCCTGTACGGGGCATGTATATTATCTGGGGCGCCTTGATAATTTTCTACACGGGATGATAAGTCACGGTGTTTAACTAGCTACGCGGCGACCTAGTTGGGATTAGGCATATCCCGTAAGTCTGGGGATTTAGCTGGTACAGTTAGAGAAGGAAGATTCGCAGCTCTCCAGGTGTAAATAAACATCGTTAGGATTACGCAGAAAGAGGATATTTTGGATTTAGTAAAATCTGGGTATAGGATCACTCGCGCCCGTAGTTCTGCTGCTATTCCTAGACTTCTCCGAGATAGAATCCCGAGGAATAAAAAAAAAAAAAAAGAAAAAAAGGTCGCACCACTCCTCAAGACAGATTCGAGGAATAAACGGCTTACAGAAAGGATACTAAAGAAGAGTTTGAAAATCCTTTCTCGTATCCTGCGAGTGTCTCGTAAAAACTTTATTCCTCACGAGCTAGACATCGGAGTGTAGGCACATCCTCGCGAAAGGCACTGCCTTATGGAATCGAAGGAGTACCAAATTTTTTTGCAACGACCAACGCAGATCGAATACAAACAAGTTGATGAAAGGAAAGACAATTGTTTTGGTTCGAAAGAAGTAGACGCAAGGAAAGTGTAGACGGAAAGGATATGGGGAGTATTAGAGGGAGGCTGCTCGAGCGAGAACAGGATGGAAGTATAGGAGAGAAAGGAGGAATAAGGGAAAGAAAGCGTCTCTCAGAAAAATCCAAGGATAAGTAACGCGCCTGGCCGTGTCGGGGTTGGGGATAAATTCTTAGGGCGGTTTTTCACAGGAAACTTCGCTCTATATCTATCGACGTATCTATCCCGCGATATAAATGCATGGTGGCGTCGCATCCCTCATGAGATGGAATGAATTTGTCAGCCGTTCGGAGATATCACGTCCCCCTGAATGGCTGCCGAAGGCAGCCGACGCCGATGCCGAGAGCCAGGACGCCGACGTCGCTACTTTGAAACTCCCTAACTCTCCTTTTCCGCCCTTAGAGAGATTCAGCCTCTACGTTCCACCACCACCACTACTATCGATAGTAACTGGAATACTGCTGGCACTACCACTACTATCACCGTTATCACTACTACCAGTTCTGCTGCCACTACCACCACTGACACTACCGATGCCGTAACCTCCGAACTACCCTTAGATACAGCAGTATTCTTACGGGATCCTTCCACGCCGTCCCACTTGCACTATGTTAAAACCTCCAGAAGCAGCAGCGTCGGAAGGGGTCGGCAGCTATTGGAGGTCCTCGTATCCACGTAAAAGGATGGGACTAGATCGATCCACGCGATAATGCGCCACCCGTTGCAAGGATCAAAGGACCAAGGCTCCTGAGACTAATTTTATGGAAGGATTCGGATAAGATTATCCTTTGGCTGTGACTTAAGGAGTCCTGCCGTTCTGGCATGGATGCCAAGAGTGACGCTTATAGGATGGTAGGACTGTTTGAGAGATCTTCAGAAAGTAACTCCTTTCTCAGTGAGGAAGAAAGACATTCTTTTTTTTTTTTTAGGATAGCTGCCGATACATCATGGGGAAAGTGTAATTTGAACTTGTATTTTCGGTTCAAAAGTTGACGAAAAAATTCTGCAAATTGTTTTTCGACATTTTGAGAATGGCTTTGCTATACTTTTGAGTAAACGTAATCCGTACGTGGTGCTACGGGATTTTTCTTACCTTCTGTTGGTAATTCTGGATAATTTACGAGACTTTTATTACTGCTGGGTGGTCAATGGTCGGAAAGATGGCAACGATAAAAAATTGATCCCGAGAAAAACGACCCAATAGGAGATATCGGATTCTTATATTACACATATATATGTATATTTTTTGGATTTTCCGCTTCTTACGGATGAAAGATTTCGTCATATCGTCGCGAAAATCACAAAGGGGCGGCTTTAACGTTACACAAGAGCGTGAAGTCTTAGGGGAGAATGACTTTTGCTCTTTCAACGAAAAAAATCATATTTATGTCATATCCTTCGGACATATCCATACATTTTAGATATAAATGATATACCTCTCAACGTTTCTTATGCTATTCCTAAGACTTTCCCGTTTTGATAAAAAAACAGTCTAATAAAAAAAAAAACATTTCCTAAAACTCCTCTGGTACAAGGGTGACAATTAGGAAATAATTACGAATTAACCCTTTCTTCGAAAAAAAAAATGGAAAAAAAGAAAGTAAACAACTCCGTCCTCGTTAAGCATTCTTAAGAAAGGGTGGCAGGGACATTTAAGGGCTGACGGTTAACAAAGACCAAATGAGTGAAAAAGGGTTGAGAGCAAAGAAAAGAGCTGTTTAACAAAGACGGAAGAAGGGAGAAGAAAGAACATCAGAGACAGCAATTTGGTCCAGAGTCAGTAGGACTTAAGATTTACGAGAAACGCGGAAACTTAATTACCCGGCAAGGATTCGGTCGGCAAGTGAGTAAGTAAGTAAAAATAATTACCAGGATAGGAAAAACAGGGCGTAACACAGTGACAGAGTGAAACGCACTCGGCCAAATAAATATACATATATACCAACAAAGACAGGGACGAGTTGAGAGTAGAAATAAATACCCATAGTTTAAATCCTACGTTAAAATATCTGGGCCATTTCATGCCCAGAAGGAGCCTTAGGTACATTTGGCTTGTTTCCTTTTCCGCCCCTTTTGAAAGGGTTGCCGCTTCCAAACGCTGTCCGACCTTTTCCGACCTCCTGCAGGGGGTGGCGCAGGCACCTACTAAGGACATCATCCCTTTCTGTACAGTAAAGCCTTGCTGGGGCGAAGCGCAGACCGGGACTCCCCCTTTTCCCCCAGCTCTGACTCACCAGCATCTCCGCAATGTCAAAGCGTAGGCGGCGATTCCAGCAGCTACAGCGAATCCTTCAATCCTTTCTGGTGACCGCCTGCACGGCGTGGTCCATTCCTCTCCTTGGTGCCTGCGGGATTCTGGAGATCTTTTGCTACCCTTCCACGCCGGGTAGCAGGGATCCTTTCGGGCGTGGATCCTTCGGATAGTTGATTTGGCACAACAGGCTCGTAAAATGGGCGATTAAGTCGAGATTAACTCTGCTGCTAGTTCCCACCAACTTCCCACTCACTCTCTCTCTCCTCTCTCTCTCTCTCTCGCTCTGTCTACCGTGTGCTAGACATACGACTATCTTCTTCTGGGTGGCAAGGACCTAAAGGATAACCGTGAAGTGTACAGTAACAGACCAGAGGGAGGGTCAGGATCCTGACCGAAAATGTCAGCCAGGATCCAGCAGGATCCCTGGAGCCAGGAAGGGAATTAAAGGATTTCATTAATGGGGTTACTCTCGAATCTTTATGGGGGTTTATGTCGTAAAGCACCTATAGACTATTTTGTGTATAGATGATCCCCTTTCGTTCTTTCTCTCTTCCACTCTTTTTTTACAGGACTATAAAAAGGTTACTGACAAAAATTTATTAAGAGTAAGGCAAAGTGTCCTTCCTCGATTATGGTTGTAAATAAAAAATTTGCGCTTAAGAAGACTCAATTAAAGGATTTATTCACTGTACACAAGGAATTTCTCTACTCAGATTCACCTTTAAGGATTTTCTTCATGAGGTAGAACTGTACGGAAGAAAAAAGAAAAGAAAGGATTCCACCTCCGATCCCAACGACCTATTCCAGACTTTCAACTTTACGAATAAATCAAAGTACTCGCTTGATAAAATTGTAATGAGGCGCGAACGAAAATTTATACGTCTACCAGTGATCTAGTGGTAATAGTAATGGCGGTACCGCCGTTAGTAGCGGCACTAGCAGTACTGGACACTCGAGAGACCAAAAGAATTTACTTTTTCTTTGAATTATCCAATTAAAGGTAATTTTTAAAGCCGATATATCTATTAGCCGAATTTTAAAGAAGGGAAGATTTCTAACAATTATTCTTATCGTTTTCATGAAAACCTGACACGTTCTACCCACAAGCATTGTGACCGCTGTTTACCGATGGTGGCGCTCGTAGCGCTGGTAAAAATGGTGAAAATTGGCCTTTACGTTCAAATCTTAGCGGTCGGTAAGCCGCGAGTGCTCCACGTCAGTTATACTAATTTTTTGTTTGGTATAAAATACGTCTTACATGCTTGAGCGTAGCATTTTTGGCAGAATATTTGTATTTTCCTTTTCTGAACTTCTTGACACGAATTCATTTTTCGAAAACTTTCGGAGCAACTGACAACAATTTTCCGCGAATCCAGAGAGCCAATATCGTATAGTTGTTTTTAGTACCCGCTGCGTCGCCAGGTACCTTATTCATTTCTAGCGTCCCCAATAGTGCGTTAAAAAATACATAAATTGTATACTGATATAGATATACTTATGCACAGCTACGTTGGCCATAGACTCAAAGGAATCACTTGTCTTCCAGCAGGTCGTTTCGTTATGGGAAGTAAAAGGAGAGTTTATGCACGGTGCCGAATCTACGTATCCGGCACGGGCATTCTTCCCGGTGCCGAATGAAAAAGTTTTGGCGATGCGCCACAAACTCCCTTAGCGAACCCGAACAGTTACCCGCGCCTTTTTCTACTAGCCGTCACCCTTTTGTTCTCCTCCATACTGTGTACCCTATTCGCATGGATGTATAAAGTGCAGAAACTCCATTAAATCCGTAAAGGATCGTTAGACTCCACTTTCGTTGGTAAAACTCGTGTCATTATTATCATCATCATTACTATAAGTCATACCTTAAATCGAAAGACCACATAAACCGACGACATGTTTTTCACCTTGAATAATAGTTTTCTTTGTTCTCTTTTTATTTTTGCGAGGAAATATATTCCTACGTGCATTATACGTGCCGAGTGCAATTCGTATGAAATTTTATGTATTTTTCTTCAAATGAAAATATTTCCGTACCCGATGAGAGTTTCGCGAATGGACTTTAAGAGTTTCATTCACAAAAGTGTTTTTAGATTTGCCAACGTGTCTTCTCTTCTTTGTGCATTTTTTTTTGTCATTTTGGGATTCTACCCATTTGGCGATTATCCAGTGAATTCTGGATCATAGACAACTGCCAATGGCTCGTGCCAGTTTGGGAAGTGGTTTATAACTGGGTATATGGTTTCCTCGGGACGGTATAAGGACGTTAGGAAATTTATATATTTTTTAAAATTGATAACTGTGGTATTCAAAGGTGCAGCTTCTCTAGTAAAAATAGTCTTCTGTAAGTCAAGGACCTGTCTTTGTTTCCACTGGGACTGTACAGACTTCGATGTAACATAATGGGATGTTTACTGGAGCCTTAACCCTTTAGGTCCCAACGGTACTAATATGGTACATTAAGTTTGAGCTCGTTTAAAATTATTGACTGTCAGTAACTTTTAATATAGCCTTAATAATTATATATATATATATATATATATATATATATATATATATATATATATATAACAAAACGAGTACAATATTCTTTTTCTAAAAACAAAAAGAAAAAAAGAAATTTTCAAAGAGTAAATTCATATGTCGACTTTG
>JASANN010000571.1:482387-537215 GCA_031762395.1 Calameuta pygmaea
ATATTTATATATATATATATATATATATATATATATATATATATATATATATATCAGAAATATATCAAAGATGTAAATAAAACTATGAAGAATTATATATAACAAAAGTTTAAAAGCGTTTTTAACTAAGGAAAAAATATATAAAGAGTTTCAAATTCAAATACGAATTTCGAGTCCTAGTATTCAAAGGGTGAATATTTATGATTCACGTGTTTTCATAGAAAAATATACTAATTTCAAGAGCACGTACATATAACATAATAAAAAATGCTTGTACAACCAGAAGCTTTCTTTTAAAAAAAAAAATGCTGACTTCCTTTATCCTATTTGATTGGTGATGATTAATTCTGAATCAAAGTTGCAGCTTGTAAATAAAACACTGACAATTTTCCGAGCGGATTTCCCATCAATCGGGAAATTGAAAAGCTGTCGTCAAGGATCGAAGGAGCAATTCATCAGCATAGGAACCCAGAGGTATCCGCAAATGAACACACACATGTCCGTTCGTCATCAAATAATCAGGACTCCTGGGAATCCTTGAATCCTGATAATTAAACTCGCGGTAATTAAAGCCCCATAAAATAATTATTCTAATAAGAAGGATTGTATTGAGTATGAAAACAGTGGACAGGTAGCTGTCGTTATATAGACAATTTCAATCAATCTGTTGGTGCCCACCGGTGGAAGAACGAAAAGGGGAAGGACCTC
Source organism: Calameuta pygmaea (assembly GCA_031762395.1). Lineage (NCBI taxonomy): Eukaryota > Metazoa > Arthropoda > Insecta > Hymenoptera > Cephidae > Calameuta > Calameuta pygmaea. Next base: position 483,096 of record JASANN010000571.1, read on the forward strand.
CGATCCAAAGGGGGGGGGGGGGGGGGACATGATTATTATTTTGGTTTTTCTTTTTGGTATCTAAGTTAATTTCAGTTTCGTTCTGTAACCCAAGGCGTAAGCACCACATACAACATCTAAAACGTACTGATCATTTTTTTATCATAGCTTTGTGAATCTGTTCCTTCCTATACGACTAGACAATCATTCAGTCTATCGACATACATCGATCATTATTCGTAATTCAGGATCCTACGTCACCTTGATCGGCAACGGCATCAGACGCCTCCAAGTTGTCAGACTCTTTGCATTTGGTTACCGAGCAACCGCGTCTGTTATTCCGTTGGGATTTCAATGCACCGGGCAGTTGCACTCGTTGGGTCAACTGCGCTCGTGGAATCAGATCCGCCATTTGGCCACCTGAATCGTTACGCTGGGTCATCGGGGAACCGTGTGTGTTATCCTGATGGGGATTCAATGCACCGGACATTCGCACTCGTGGAGTCGAATCTGCCTCGACGACTAATTCTGACGCAGCATCCTTTTATGAGTAACCTTGAATCTTGCTCCGATGGGAGTCCAACACTTCGGGCAGTCACCCTCGATCGACTGTGCTTTTGGGATTGTGTGTATCATTGGGGTCGCGATGTGTGGGTGCATCCGCCCAAGAAATCGCGTGTTTGATATCATTAAGACCACTACGTGTCGATAACCCTTTGGGACACAGCAAGGTATTGCCAAGTTATCACAACACGTTGGCAAGGGTCATTGCGTATCAGCATCGTGTTGGGCAACAAAGACTGATCCGAGTCGGACCATCTGCTTGGCCAATTATAATATTTACTTTCTAAGGAAGCAAAACTGGAGTCAAAACACAATGAAATATATATATATATATATATATATATATATATATATATATATTTCTAGTTGCCCTAATCTAGAATATCCTAATATTCCATGGCTGATCGTAACGGCACTTATCTACTGGCTGTGAAGTTGAAAGGGTCATGAAGTTCGAATGGAGGACACGCCAAGCACCCCTAGGATTATCGTGTAAGGGAGTGCTTTTGGATTAGAGCATGAATAGTCCTGCGATTCTCTATCTACTGTATGTATACGTACAGGCATTCATATATGTATAGATAATTAAAGTCCTTTGGCGTTATCCCTTCGAATTTACATGAACGACTGTATACATACGTATATCTGTATATACATACATACATATCTACACAGCCACGCATACACAACTAGACATTAATGGCCCGTGGAAGGGATGGGAACACCATTTCCAAATCCTGTTTCCCCTACTTTCAAAGACTCCCCTCTTTAAGCCTATAGGCTTTTATATAGCTTTATGAATATATTAATGTACTTCCCCTACCGCCCCCCTTCTTCCTTCTCTCTCGTGAGCGCTCAAATTCTTTAATCTTTTGATTTATGTAATACGAATTGATTTAATGATAGTAAAAAAAAAACATCTATCGGTATTTCATAGCTACGGAGTTCCTGATGCTTCCGAAACCTGAGATCTTTTTGCACACGAGGCACAAGCATGCGGGACTACGAGTTGACGTTCAATTTTTTCAATAATTTGATCGAATCAAATAAAAATCGTTTTAATCGGAATTAATTTTGGGCTGATTATTAGTGCATTGATATCAAAAGATTTTTTTTTCACCGTGATTAATGACTTTACAACAATGAAATATTCATGGACGTTTTTTAATATTATTAAATCGTTTCGTAGTGTAAGACTCAAGAGATAAAAGAATTCAAGCGATCACTATAATAACAGAGCTATAGTAGTTGAAAAACGTAGACTGCGAATACAAGTGTTTTATGAATTTTATTGTTCGCCTATCCCTTCTATGTAGTAACTTTTTAAACACTTGAAAGTGTTTCGTTTTACGTTGGAATGTGTGGAATCATTTTATTATTTATAATATAATTCATACAACGTTTACACATATCAATTTATAGATTTGTAATGTAATTTTGAGTGGGAATTTTTGAAATTGGAAAAAATAGCATTCGCGACTGGTGTGAGTATCCCTTCCACGGATCATTAATGTAACGTTGTGTACGTGCCCATAATATGTATGCGATAACTCTGTATACGTAATGTGTTTATACATGAAGCTTCTCGTGGCAGGATAAGATATCAGGGATTAATGATCTTTAAATGGCATGTATATTATTTACACAGTAAATGCAAATTAGGGTCTACGATTCGTAGTCGCGCATATCTACGTTGAGCACTTTACACATAAAGGGTTAAAACTCAATGAATGGATCTTGAGAGCAAGTTAACGTGAATTTTTTTATACAGAGGAATTCGTCATTTAAAGTCATTAGCGATGTTAATGAGATTATCTGTATGTGAAAGGTGAGTCTATACATCTATAGAAATCCTGTAACTTCACTTTGGTGGAAACAACTGTGTCTACTTTCTATGGATATTTTAATATTGTCAAATTCAATTTGGGACTGTAAGCATTGTGTGTATATTACAACAATTTTTTTTCTTTTTAATTAATTTTATTGATAGATATAATTTTGTTGAAAGTAAATATTATGGACGAAGTGATGGATGGAGACTTGGTAAATATTTGTTTCTCCTTTTCCAAAATCATAGCAGAATGTGTTATATTAGCTTTTCAAGGATACCTATACTGAGTCAATAATGATATAAATATAAATGAATTGTTGATCTCTTGGCATTTATTATTTTATACATTTGATATAGTTTTATGTATGTATATTCGTATACATAAATTTCTTTCATTTTTGTTTTTTAATATTAATAAAAATCATAGTTTCGTTTACTCCTTTCAGGATATTTTTTGACGAGTGGAACATACGTGCGTATGCATATACGCAATTGCATATGTGTTACGATAGATTAACTTCCTCTTCTACCATAGCTCGTGTGTTGTGTACGAATCCTGGTTGAAGAAAGTTAGGGAGTTTGTTTCCAAAAGCAGAGAATTTTCAGGCATGAATCAAACGATGTAGGTCGTTCTGACTAGAATGCATTGATTCTAACAGTAGGTAAAGTTTTGGCGCCTGCACTTTTGGCTCCTGCACTTTTGAGGACAGTGATGTCCCAGAATATCCTAAATTCGCCATAATAATTTGTTGCAATAAACAATAATAATAACGTGTCTGGTGCATCGGGATAGTCATTGCAGAAGTAGATGAAGTCAACTATGAGCTTTCCTTTATAATTAATACTGTAATGGCATCACTGTAAAGTGATCGGATGTTAATAGAAACCAGTTTCTCGAATTATGCAAAACTGCATTTGGACGATGACTTACTTGTATATTTCTTTGCCTAGTATGATTTTCATGAAATGCATTTTACTTAGAACCTTTCGATAAGAGTGATAGGGACTATGTGAATCCTAAGACGTACAGTAGAATGCGTATCTCATCTCAGATGCGCTTTGCTTTAGTGGTGCAGCATAGTGGATGCACCGATGCACTTACATATAAATGCAATTAAGTTGCAGCAACGAGAAAACCAGGTCAAACGTAAAGTCGAACACGGTACACCGCGCATCACCTGAATCTTCCGGCAAATTTCATACGAAGAACAGAGAAAGGACTGTTGCAATATTGATTGCACATTGCACACTAAATGAACTCGAAAAGAAAATTTAATGCGAATATTGTAATTGCTGGTACAAAAGCAACGTCAAAAATTTCAATGTAATATGAAATACGAGAAATAACGGATGAGCACGCGAACCGTGAGGATATTCGCAAAAAGATGCCACACAGTTAATGATATGCAATTGGATTTTGCAAACCGTTCGCCATTGCGAATGGGATGGGACTGAATTTAATAAAGCGCACGAGAAAATGTATGCATGGCCCAGTAGCATCCAGGTTGACGGGAAACGGGAGTAAAGGGGAGGGTGAGCTAGTATTTAAGTATTACGAAATTTTCAAATTTTTCGTGTTTACTCTTGCACTTTGAATTAATGACTTCATTCGTGAATTTGCCAGTGATTGCTTTCAGCGGGTATTTTAATCCGAGAAATCGTAAATTAATTGAAGGCGGCAAAATCCCCGGGCGAAATTTCACCAGAAATTATTCACTTACAATTAGTATACATATGACCCATCGATTCAATCGCTATTTTAGGGGTTGCAATTAAATGAACATACAAAACTAAATACTGCTATTCCGAAAAGATAATAATAATAAGAATAATACACTCGCGAAATATTTCGTAATTTTTGCACACGTCAGTTGCGCTCTGTTACGTAACTGTAGACGGGTAGTTTTCCAATCATCCCTTAATCGGGGAACCGCTGCCAATAATAAACCCTCAGAGCTATTTTAATGGCAGAAATAATGATTGAGCATTGCGCTGACGATGTTTAAACTGAACAGTAAGTAGTAAGCGAAGAAGGTGACTAGGCATTCCATTTTAGAATGGTTTAAATATATGTATACAGAGAGAGAGAGAGAGAGAGGGAGAGAGAGAGGGAGAGAGTACGGGTTCTAGCGGGGGAAGGATCGCGAATAAGGGAGGTTGTTAGAGATGAGAAAAGTTGAAATGGGAAATGGAATTGGATGCATAACCCCGAACGAGGAATGAGAAACGAAGGAAAACCTATAGTTCGAGCCTCGGATACCCTCAGCTGTCGTCACACTTTTGAGGCTGGTTTCGCTTTAACGCCACCTCCCCTCTGACTCCCACGCAGTGCCATTTCCTATAAGGAAAAACGTAAACAGGAACTAAGGAACAAAAAAAAACTATTCTAAACTAAAATCCCTATTTTCTCAATAGGTTATATGCTTGATCGTTGTATAATTTACGTAAGAGTGACTACGCGTGTACATACGTATTGCGGTTTACCTTGACATTACTGGTACTAGGTGTATTAGGGCCGGTGTACATAGCACGATATTTTCTGAGGGTTACTATAAGGGCGGCCCTTCGATCCTACCCCTTGGATATTCCATGCCAGAGCACGAACCTATCGGAGCAATTAAACCTTCGCTAGACAGGGGGTAGTTGTGATGTCATGGCACATAACGGCACCCATTAAGATAACGTGACCGGGGGGTGATTAGCCTGCCTAATTACTACGAGATGCCATACCGTGTATGTATGTGTACCTGTGCGTACACAAAGATCTACCATCCTCCAGACACCCTTTAGGGCTCCTTTCATTCTCTCTGTCGCTCACCCACGCGCATCAGTGCACACATACACAGGTATCGGTGACAATCGGCAGATCTTAGACACGTATTATATTATCGCTAGGGGATGATGCGTTGGTGTTATGGGGAATTTTGAGGGTTACGTAAGAATAGTTGGAATCTTTGGATATGGCACGGGGAGTTTATTATTGCACTTACACGGTGCGTGTGTATATATGTATATGTACTTATATGTATAAGAGACGTCCGGAACGCGTATAGGGATTTTTGTTGTTGTTGGTATTTATTACGATTGTCACGTGTCGCATGCATAAGATTCCTAGGGAATTTTTATCCGCTGTTCAGATTTCTATAGGCATTTCACGCAATACCATTGGCCTGTAGACTCTTTAGCAAGTTTTTAAGGTAGATTTGTGGGTTAGTATTCAAAGTGTGAATAATTGCATAAGTAGTATAATATAAGTGTTACACATTGCACGGTTAATCGTGTATTAAGAGTTGCCAGCTCATGAATTTTCGTTATTCAGTCTAATTACTATAGTTAATCTCGAATTATGGTAACATTTCGCATTAGACCTTTCACACCGAACTGTGCGGCACGTTTCACAAACTGGTCGATTGTGTTAGCTTAAATAGTACGAAGAGTTAAGTTCCCCCTGAACTTTCCAGGGATCAGTTTATAATTTAACCTGACGCGTATTTCCAAACTATTAGCTACGTAGTTACCGAAGACAGTTCTTACTAATAGTACCAAAATTGAAAGCTTTCTAACTGTACGTTTGGATTATAATCATTGATAGCAATAGTAGGTACCTAGCGTCGCTAGCACCATTAGTAGTTGGCACGTTAGAGAAGTAAGCAGCAGTAGTAGGAGGAATAGTAGCAGATGCTAATGGTTTCCCCAGTTCGATTAATCAACCGGTCGTCTATCAATTAATAACTATCGCCGATTGTAGAGTGTAATTAATTGGCCGAGGGCCGTGTTGCTGCCTCGAACCGGCGCCCGACAATCATGCTAATTTATCGGGTTTGGCGCTATGGCGACCGGCCAAGTCGCTATTGGTAAGGGGTTGTACAAAAACAGAGTAGCTGAATGATGCGGAGAAAAATGTAAACAATCTTTTTTTTCATTGCGAAACTGATCCGTATAATTTTCATTGCTTTTCTTTCGTCAGATAAACTACATGTATAAGACTACGGGCAGATATCGCGAGGAACGTAGTAGAAATAGTAGGTGGACCCTAACCAGTCGCAAGGTAGTTTTTCCTATTTCTATCCAGGTGCTCACTAGGGAAACTATGTGGCGTCTGACCAGACACGTAGCGCACACTTCGTGTTGCTACTCGTTATGTCAAACTGTCTAGGTCATAGACAGTTTTCCAGGTCAACTCCCGACTACCCATGTGAACGTGCAGGGAATGGAGAATGAAAATTGTTTAGACTGATGAAATACATGAAATATGTATTTGACATAATGAAAAAATTGTAGGATTGAAACAAGATTTAAGAACCGATATGTACGTTTACTATCTGTGCAGCCTTGAGAGTGGGGAGGAAAAGTGCAAACCCAATTTATACATGTTGTTGCTTCAGTTAGAAGTAATAATTAACACTATTTGTATATATAAAAATTATAAATTTTCCAGAATTTTTCTAAAACTACAATTCTTATGTTTCGTATAAGCCTTAATGAAAGCATATCAGACTAAGCATTCCAGAGATCACTTTACGTAATATTTGCGAAGGTGTTTGTTAAGATTTTGAAATTATCTTGATTTTTCAATAATTATACGTAATAGTTAATTAAAAGATTTTACATAATTCTAAAAAAAAGTTTATGTCTAATTTTTTATTCGAATCCTTGAACTTTGCGTTTTACGAGCACGGCACACGCGTTTCACGGGTTCGAATTCTTTTATGGTCCTTTATATCCACAGCAAATAAATACACAGGTTCTGTCCTGGACGTTGATGAGGTCCTACGAAGAAACTTTCATTGTAAAGATAAACTGTCTGAACTGAACTTAGATTAATGTCTTGGCGCACTAGCGAGTGCCTAGTTCGAGCCCAGATAGGCTTCCAAAGTTCGAAAAAAAAATGAGTCGTGATTTAGTTTGGTAGTTCGCCGTACTACTGCGCGCCACATCAGATAACAGCTGGGTTTCCATTATTGGGAATGCCCTTGTCCCTGACCGAGGTCACATTTACGTTATCAAGTAAACGACTAAGAAATTTCTACTAAAGGAAATAAGCATAGAAATCCTATGATAAAGAACGTATTTTAATCATCACGGTAGATACTGCGACAGCTATAAAACCGACCCTATACCAAGTGGAATCAAATTTCCGATACTAGTAAAAGCCAATATCTAATATCGTAACGCTACAGTGTATTATCAGCACGACTGATAAGTCAACGCTAATTATTGACGATAACGGGTAAATTATCCTCGATCCTCCTAGTCCTCCACCTTCCTTCGCGCTCTCCCACTCGTTCCCATCTACCACATTAATTATGCTAATCATTATGCTAATGATTGTACAACCAGCACTTAACTTGATCATGCATATACTCGGAGGGTTAATGAGAAATTATCGCTTGTATCTGTCTTTAGTATTTGACACAATACCATGTACGTGATACATAATAACCTAGTTCAATATTTCAGTTGAATTTTGGAAAATTAGGTACATCGTCCGTTTAATCTTACTCGATGGAAAAAATTATTTTCTTTTTTTAATCACTAAACACTGAATATGTACAGAGGAATTTTTTGAAGGCCAACTAGAAAATTATTATTTTTTTTCTAATTAATCACTTTTTAATGCATTTTTGAAACATAATTTTGCTCTGTATACTACGATTACCTAGAAACATATACATATATTGACAGGCTATCAGGTTATCTCTACCGTCTAATAATGACTGTCAGTCAAGTGGATGACGTCGTCCTGAGGACCGTAACATCATGGTCCTGTCCGAAAGAGCGTCAGCAGAAAGTCGCCAGGAGATATTTGATAATTACGAAGGAACGGATAATGATTTCCCAGAAGTGACACCAAACAGTATCTCCACGGTGTGCCATTACTATAGGGACGTCTGGCTGGTCCAGTGAACGGGATGATGTAATTACGTAGTTAGCGGAACCTCACGTAACAGCTTGACATCTGTCTTCCGCCTGGAGAGTCATTCCAGCATCTGCCGGTGTCGCCCGGTTTCATATTTCAAGGAGCATTTTTCATCCTGTATATAGCCAGGACTCGTCAGTCGGTACACCCTGTAGTGTATCGCCTTCTGGAGCCACTGGATGGAGTGTGCAAACTTTTCTACGCTCCTTTTGCCTTCCATGACTTTTTGTATTTTCAACTTGATATAAAGTAGTAAAATAAAAATTTACTACTTCCCCTCTATTTAGTGTTGTTATCTTTCGTGTCTCCGACTATCTGTGTCGTTGAATAGTCATCGTGACAGCCGGCAGTGACAATTCATATAGATAATACAGTCGTCGAAGTAGATTTGAATCCTAATATTAAATTGGCCTATGTACGTGGATTTCAATGCTTAGTAATATATGAAATGAATACTCAGGTAATAAATTTAATACTTTTTTTATTAACAAACAATTTTTAATACCTACGTTATATCGGTGGATTGAAGTTTTTGAACAAAATTGGGACTTTATCGTCGATCGAATTGATCGAGTGAATTCTTTTTTTATTTCTGAAAATTTGAATCTAATTTTTTAACGTGATCATATGTATACAGATTCGTTCAAAGATGATGAATACAAGGTATTTATCTCTTAGCAGCGCTTTTGGGCGAGTTATCTTACTCGTGCTGATTGGTCGTAAAGAGAAGAAAAAAAAAAGAAAAAAGAAAAGTCCACGGAATGTTGGATCTGCATAATCTTAAAGGAGCGTGAGAAGAGATTGGTTGGGTGGCCACGGTAGGTAGGTATATGGCTACTAGGAAGTCTAATCCACATTCATCAAGATTATAAGGCGGAGCTGGAGATTCTCTCAGGGCGGCGTACGTAACTACTAGGAGGAGCGGTAGTTACTCGTGTGTAAGAACGAAATTTAACGGATGGCGAAATATAATATCATTTGAAATTAAGGGAAAAATATAGTGAAAAAACAAATTCAAAAAATACTGTCACATTCATACGGTTACAAAATAAGTGGTTATTCGCGGACGTGTATTTTTTAATCAAATCTATCAAAACGGTATCGTGTAATCAATATTCTAGTGCATGAAAAAATAATTACTATTGGAGATTTGGCAATATCGGGATTTCGCTTTAGCTTTTGAAAATCAATAGAAAAATTTTTTCTCGACTTTAACGCTCGGGATAGTGAAATGAAATTTGGTCACTTTGAACAAAAGGAGGTTTCAAACGTGAAAATTCAAGTTCGAACAAAATCATTCAATTGAACAAAACAAATTGATCAAGTTGATTTTTTTTTAACAAAAATAATAATCTGCGTAGCAGATTTTAGTTTAGGAATGTCGCGTGACCGAGCCTAAAAGGATATAATTCCTCGTTAGTCATCTCCTTCATAATCTTGTAAAGTCCTTGCAAATCGTGTATCAGATACATTATTTTATTTGTATTATTTGGTTTGTCCTCTACGTTGTGCGAACATTATCATGTTGTACGAATAAATATCATTTGTTTCATTCGGAGATTAGATAATTTATTTAACTTGCTTGATAACGTTAATACAGTTAAAGTAATCAGAATTAAAGGTTCTTTATGACAATTTACAATTACGTTCTTTTCGAATTTACCGGTGGGTCTGTTCATAAAAAAAGAATACGGGGCGCAGCTAGTCCTTTCAAGGTTTCCCCAATAATCCCAGCATTTTTAATTTAATTTTCATTGTATTCGAACATCTATACCGGAGTCCGTGAACGATACAAATTCACAAAGGCGAGGGAGAAAATTTATAAACAATAACATAATTCGCCATAACCATTGTCAGTTTGAAAAGGGAAAGCAAAAAGTAAGAGATAAAAAAAAGAGAAGCCCGTATACGTGTATGTCAACCATCCCGCAGTTTCGAAATGCTTTTATTTTTTCTCTATCGTGTCCCCTGCTTAAGGAGACAAGAACATTATGGCCCACGGCGTTGCCCATGAACTTACCCTAAGTTCCAAAAAGGTTCCTGGACGGTTCCAAGTTGACGTACGAGCATTACCTTCTGGGCATAATAGCTCCGTAATTCAAGCAACCCTCGGCTGGCTCTCCTAATAACGATAATACCTACCCTTGTGCGTTGAGGGTAGGTTTTTTTTAATCGGTGAAAATTCGCTAACTGCAGGAGGAGTTAAGCGGGGTGGAGAAACAAAAAAAGGAGGACGGCTGGACCGACCCAAGGTTTAAGTCTCGTAATTTTAATCGAATTATTTGAAATTTTTCGTTCGTTGCTTCACTGCTCCACGCACTTGCACGTGCGTACATAAGTGATACTTAACTTTAATAATTTTTAACTTTTTCAGCTCTGCCAAAATTTGTTCTCCAGTTAGTCTTTGTTCTTTATTTATTCTGTTACATTACAGTAGCGTGCAGGGATTTTTATTAACCACGCCCAACCCCTCAAGGGAGGGTCGGTAAAATCGTTTTTAGCCTATGTGAAATTCCCACGACGAACCCCTCAAACCCTCTTGAAAAAGTGGAAAGTTTCGGTACTGCCAAAGAAGGAGGAATAGTAGGTGGTGGGTAGGTAGTTAGGGAGATAGGTAGGGGTCGTATGCCTAGAGGAAGGGTCCGCAACCCTCCCCCCCCCCCCCCCGTTAATGGCAAGCGGAATGGCTCAAGTTTCAACATTTTTGCGCAAATTATTACAGCGCCAACTTTTTTACACTGCGATTTTAATGGTTGGTGCCCTAAAGGTGGATGAGACGAGCATCGAAGTAGAGTGGAGGTCCTGAATAAGAGAATCCCCAGGATAATAACGGATGAAAATTACTAAGAGCGTAGTTCTCGTTAAATTCACTATAAGACAGAACGGAAGAAAAAACAGGCTTATCGAGACTTTTGAAAATAAGAACCGTCTTTCTTTAAACTTAAAAAACCGAATCGAACTGCGTTCCAATTTGCGCATGATGTATAGGGGTGCTGTAAGAAGTTAGTTTGGGTACTGAGTTTAAATTAAAAGTCAAAAAAGAAAAATTTTAAAAGGTTGACGCAACGGTCTAAAAATAATAACGCGATACGCGAGTACGTATATGATAGAACAAAATAGTAAATGAAAATTTGAGAGTCACGTAAACATTGTCGTAGGGTCGTATAGTAAACTTCAAATAGAAACATATGATTGCAAAAACATATTGTGAAGAGTCAACGCGATGGAGCCACAAGCCAACCGCAACTAGAGAACAAAAGGAGATGATTTCATCACACAAAAAAATCATCGACCAAGTCCCACAGGGCAGAGACGCCTTTGAGCAACCCTGCCACTGCCACGGGAAGACGCTTGGCGTCGACCCGTGGCCGCTAGACCCGCGCCAGGTTTTCGATTCGGTTACCCTGGTCTGCAGGGTCGTGTGTACACGGTAAGACGAAGGGTGGAACCAGGTTCACGAGGCAGCTGGATGAAGCCACAAGGAGTAAATTCTGTAAACACTAATTAAACCGACAGAGTCACAGACGACTTCCAGAGGATTGGCGAGATCAAAAGAAGGGGGGCACTGGACGCCCAAGGGGAGAGGAAGCCTGGCGATCGAGACTCAATTCGGCGACGATCAAGAAAAGGGACGATATCTTGCTGCTAGATCGCGGCGACTCAAAATCCGAGTGAAAATTTAGTTGTCTTCTAAAAAAAATGTTGAAAGTTTCAATTTTTTTACCGTTGTAAGCCCTGCCGAAAATAAAGGGGGTTTTAGTAGATAAAAAACAATATTCAATAAACTAGACCAAAATACATAGCGCACAGGGTGTCAAGATATGAGAAGAAAAAAGATAAGGTCGTTAATTGTCTTGGAAAAAAAACTGCTGACGATAACCGTGTCAGGGTCATATCGATGAGGGGATGTTGTTGGTCTTCGTGTTGGTGTTGGCTGCACGGACGACGGAGAGTAGAAAAGCCCTCACGTAGGCAGCACCTGACTTCGTTCGTGCAGCCGCTTTCAACCCCCTATTCCAGGCAGATACCGTTGGCTCAGGGCAGGTTAGTATCTGCATCTAGCCGCACAGTCCAGGAAGTGGCACCACCCTTGACGCCAAGGTGTAATCCAAGACCAGCCAGCTAATTCCAGTTGCCCCTTATGTCCTTTTAAAGTATCTCTCTACGTGATACCATTCACTGTCCGCTCTTTAATTTTTTTATATTCAGCCAGCCGACCCTCACAGGTAGACACACGAAATAATACATTCCTCAGGTTGTATACGTGTTATCCTTCTTATCTCTGTGATACACGGTTAACGTATTTTATGCATTACGGAGTCCATCGGTGGCGATGCTCGCATATTATTTAAAGGACAATACCTATATTTAGCTTAAGAGTTAAATATGTTTTTCTTGTACATTTGGCAACAATGCATTCCTAACTAAATCGCACAGAGTCGGAGGAATAGACACGTGAACCCTACCGAAGGGCCAGCCAGGAGGCTGCCCTAGTATTGTGAACCCGGAAAGAATTAGTTACCGTTGAAAACCGGCCCTGTGGATGAAGAAACGTGCACCTGGATGGAATAACAGCATCCTGAGCCAGAGTCAAGGAACCTCGTTGGAGATAATCGCTCTGGACTATTATAGTATTAATAACGTAATATTAATTATCTGTCGGCACGATACCTTAAGTACCGTCCTATCAAAATTTAAAGGGACTCATAATCAAGTTTAAATTATAGCTCGAAAATAAATTCGGCAGACGGCCTAACGCGTTAGATCAACGGATTTCACCAGCGAACGAACGCCGAGCCTCTAGCTGACTGTCCGTGGTGGCGTCGAGACGTCAAATTTTCATTCCTACCGGTGACTTCTGAGGTTCGACTTGCGTGGAATTTTCCTGGCAGTATCGCCGCCTGATATCGTTATCGAATCCCTCTGATTCGAGGGTAGCTTCGTATTCGGTAAAATTCCGTGGTTATCGTATCATTGTTCATTGTATCCAATATTAGTGTCGATCAGATCAGTAGTAGCAAGTTCTAATTAAGAGAGTGATATTCTGTATCCAGGAGTATGGCTACTTGAGTCTACGTGCCGTTATCGCTAGATAACGAGACGTATCTTATTACGCGTTTGCTTCTGTCTTACTTCGGTTTGTTATTCTGAGAAGCTACTGATCTGTAATCTACCTGTTAATTATTTATTTATTTCTCACGGATATTAGATCTATTCGCTGGTGTCTTACCCCTGTTATATACCTGTGCCTTATTATTGTCTAATTCGTATGTACTGCAATATGCCGTTGCTTTGCGTTCTCTAGCAGTAATGCTATTGTCTTACTTCCAGCCTCAGGCTATCGTTTCGTCAAGAATGCGCTATCAGATACAGCTATGTAGTACTGCTGATAAGGATATCGTACTGTTCTTATTCGACGATTACGATTGATTTTAATCGATACGCTCACGATTTTCTGCATATCGATTCCGTTATTGGTATCGTCTTTACTGTCCTATGATTTTTGTTCTCGCGTATTCAGGTGTTTTTTGCGATCGGGAATTTAGCTACCGGGTGGTCCACTCTTGACTTTGTTGTTTTATTTATGTTCTAATAAAAAAAAAGGCTTGCAATTCTGTCTTTTTACTTCTCGTTACTTTCGCCGACTATCGTCCCTACTGTTGCTCTCGCAGTAGTTCGTAGATTCGTGACCGTATATCTTATCGCGTTATCGCCTTGTCCCGTAAACAATTTCGTCACAAAGTATACCAAAAAGTGAGATACCCTCGTCCCGAAATCCTTTATGAAAAACCGATCATCTTTAAGAATAATAATTGGCGCACACTGAAACAGCGCGATTGGCCACGCCGCTTTGCATCCGTATTAACGGATTAGAGAAAGTAGGTAAAATTGATCTCCTAATCGCAACGCGCGATTTCGAAGGATTCTTGATGGCAATATTAACTTTTATATTGGATGGCGTTAAGAAGCATCACAGAGAGCCAATACCTCCTGGGGATGGAGGTTCAGAGAGTAGGGGTAGCGAGTTGTGGGGGTAGCAAAAGGATACTGAGACTATAGACGCGATAAGAGGGGGTAAGAGTGGCGAGGGAGGAGGCACTGCTCGAGTACCGTAATAGCAATATCCTCCCTTCTTCCTATCACCCCTGGTCCCGCCACCCTTAAGGCTATTCCGCCCTTTTCCCCTACCCTGCTGCCAGCATCTCCCAGTAGTAGGTGCCCGCACCAAACCAGCCGAGCTCTTCAATAATCGCCGCGACACATTACAATAAGAGCAAACTGTGTACGTGCCGATATTGGACTCTCCTCCATATTACGATGTGCCGTACCTGCTACACACTGTTACTACTACCTCACGATCTCCTTACTGCCGTTTCTCATGGCGTTGCGCTTTGTAGGCACATCGGTTACCACTGACCGGAAGTGGAGCAGGATGGAAACAACTGATCAGCCTTATACGCACGAATATGTTACGCGTCACTTATAAAATGGCAACTTTAAAACTGGTAGATCACTATTAAAATCTCATTTCTTTTTAGGGGATGATAAAAGATGAAAATATCTTTTTTTTTTGGAAATTGAAAGACTTCGTAAAGTTCCTTTAAGGAGTTTCGGAACGCCCGTTATCGCAGACAGGATACCGAAGGGAACTCAATTGTTATTCAACGGGATATCAACTTTTCCACAGTAAATTTTGGAGTAAAAAGAAATATTTATATCGATATTCTAAAAAGTGTAGGTATATTCACGGATACAATTTTTCTACAATACAAGCTTAATTACGATTCTTTTATGCTATTTTAACGATCATATTTTATTATTATATCTGTCAAAAATTATTCCCATACATGATATAGACAATAACCAATAACAGACTGTTTCTACATTTTTTTTAAACATATAATTAATTACCCAGGTACAGGAATGACTTGATCTTTTTATTATTCTGTTCTAACAATCCAATTAATTTTTCTTTACTTTTTAATCCAGCTGATAACATTTTTTCAGTCATTAGAATCTTATAACTAATATTTCTGGATATTAATTAGCATCCACGCGTGCGCGCGCACACGTCTTGTCTTTCTACAACACAATCCGGTCGTGTCTTAATGGAATTTGTTCTCGTGTATTTACGACACAGGAACGATGGTAAAGCGATTTCCAAGACGTTTCGACGCAACACCATCTACCGGAAAAATCGGGTAATTAAGTGAAACAATAGGTATCGATGTCTATAAGAGTAATTTCAAACAGATCGTAATGTTCCGGTGGTAGTGTAGGTATATTGAAAAATTCCAAACTCCCTCACCCTTTAATCTTTCGTGAGAATTGTTGTGGACCTACACAACCCTACCTACCCCATCCAATTGGTATCCATGTGAGAGACTCACACAGATACGTTGCGACAGAGATTGATGCAGGGAATGCAATTTCCTCAGGCTCGGCACATTTATCCTTCGTTGCACTTTTTAGCAAGCATATACTTCCTCACATGTACAAGCATATATATTATGTATATGTATATTTTCATACTTCACTATCAAGATGCACACGGAGTCAAACCAAACCGTACCTTCCTGATAACTTTTTGTATTATCGTACTGAGCGACAGGATATTTCTTCAAATGCATTCTAATTATATTCAAAAAGTTAAATTTGATTTTTAAAAAATTCTTTTTATTTCTCATCGCCTATCGTTACGGTACAGGCTGTTTCATAAGTGTCCGAGATTCTGTTCATTGAACGGCGCCTTGGAAATTACATTTTATGGTGCATCAACTATTCCTATTATATTCACGATGATGATGCAACTGTAAATGCATCTTATACTCCCGGTACTCAACGCTTAATTAATCGGCTCCGAACCGCATTTCAGGAAGGGTTGAAGTTTTGCGTTCAAGGTGGAGAGTAATAAACTTTGTGGTAGGTAACTCAAGTATACGTATTCACTTACTTACTCGCTTTTTCACTTAATTGGTTGCTTCCTTAATTAATGGAAAATTTTAATGAAAATATCTGATGTTTAAATAATTTCAAATGAAAAAGAGCGATAAGGAGACGACAGACGTAATTATACAATGGCTTAATCATTTTCATCAGGCAAAATATAATACCTCTTGTCTTTTATTCTTATTCCCCTTTAACATTACGATTTTTATTAGGTCGTATTTCGGGGAAAATGATGCGTCACGAAAATCCTTACGAAAATGCGTGACGCTCGAAATTCTGATATTGTTAACGCGTGATTCTGGGAAAATGCGTAACTCATAAATTCTGATAATGTTGGTGCGTCATTTCTGTGAGAGTAGTGGGGGTATATGTATATATGATATAGAATTTGAAAATTTTTAAAATTCCTATATTTCGCTAATTTCCTATATCTCGATTTGAAATCCTACGCATTCTCTACTATGTATTATCTCGATCGTACATCCTATACCTTGGCAGGTTGCGCGAAGAATTAAATTATATAATTATATCAAACTGAACACAAAACTGAATCTTTTTATTTTTCCTTTTATTATCAATCATCGACTTTGAAGTTTTTGAAAGTGTACAAGTTTCCCTTACTTGGTTCGTATAATGATAACCGGAACTCGTTGTACTTGTTACTCGCTCTTTATCGTTTTTTTTCATCTTTTATTCTCATCTTCCTGACTTCTGGAAACCTTTTCCTTGTAGCTTCCTCGTCTTCGCGAAAATTCTTCGTGCGTCTTTGTTCCGAAATTTTTTGAACCTTTTTTTTAGTCTCTGATAACCCGAACTGGATTATCATCAATGTTAACTAAATCATCGAGAGAACTATAGATATATTTTATGACTATAGAAGATAAAGTAAAAATATTTACATGCTATATCTTCAAATAAATCTTCAACGAGTCGAAAAGAAGATAAGATTATCTGAGTAAATATTTGATTTTGAATTTCAAGATCTTTTATAAGTCATTAGTGTCATTACACTCATTACACACATAGCATATACACACACACATATGCCCTGTATGTAGGTAATTTAATCAAATCGATCAACGTTGAAAATGTAGAATAAAAAAATGTTTCCTATAAAAAAATTTTTTCGAACTGTTTAAATACAAAACAATTCCGATATATTAAATTGTATCACTTAAGAATTTTTTTAAAACCATAATAACACCTTTGAAGCAACTTGTATTTAAATTTTAAATAATATACCTCGAGTTCAATTGAAATTTTTATCACAATAAATAATAATATATTTAAAAGATATACGTTATACCCTATAATAATTCAACACCTCCAATTGCATTAAATAATTTTTAATTGATCGTCACCAGACCGGAAAAGCATTTGGAAAATGAATAAATCGATCTGTACAATATCTGTTATCATAAGTCATAAATTTACGATAATTATCTGATTGCCGCGACTTTACGATTCCGTATAATTCCCGCGACACAGTATGAATATTTATCTTTGAAATAAGATAAATTTATCATCAAGTTTTACGGGACGATATGCAGCTGCGATATTAAGTTTGTTTAAGAATGAGAAAAGACACGGCGCAGTGAAGTGAAATCAACGTAGCATAAAATATTATAACAATCAGCTCGTCGATACTATGACTATTAATATAATTATTAATTTCAGAGTGCTGAATAGACAGGAACTGTAATAAATTTTTATTTTACTAGGTCAAAAATGAAATTTTCAATATTCTATCGATAGTCCAAATCGTATTATTCCTCTCGTTATGGCATCGATACGTATATATCTATGATGACGCAGCTGTAGCTTACGAGTAAATTATACCAAACGATATTTTCCCCTATCAGTGTTATGCGCTCTGATATAAATATATATGTATATATATATATGTATAGAAACGCGTTGAATGACTATAGTATACGTGCTCGTACGCTTGACCCTGATAAAGTATATGTTCACATCTAGATATACACATATGTTGGAAAATATATATAAGAATATGCAAACTAGAAAGAGAGCGCATTCAGAAGTAGAATATCTAATATAACCAGTAACAAAATGGAATATCATTGTAGCTGCGTATACTGTTTTCGCAATATGAAATATCGCCTAAAGTATGTTTTCAGAAGTTTCTTTTTTTAGTTTGCATTTAGCTAATAATACCTTTAATAAAATAAAAGGATTAATACTTGGTATCTTCTATCATATAAAGTTTTTGTTGGTTGTTTAAATGAAGTTTTAAAACGAAAAAAAAAAAGAAACTTCCACTTGCCGAAACCCGGGATTGAACCGGGGACATTTAGATCTTCAGTCTAACGCTCTCCCAACTGAGCTATTTCGGCTCGATGTAACTAGGTGTTATTATATGATACAAATGTGAATAACAGAAATAGAAGTGTGCAAACCCAAACTGATAAACATATTTAATGATTAATTATGTATAAGTTAACAAGTGTTAAACTTATAAATGAGTATATTAGGAAAACATTTTTTTGATGGAGGTAGACATTTCAGTTCATAGGAACAGAAATTATAAGTACAATTTTTCATGTACAAGGATGCTTTAATATTGTATATAATTAATTAAAATGAAAAAAAAAGGTATAATAACATTTGTATCTAATAACGCAATAACACGTTATTCGAAATAATGTCAAAAACAATCAATAATAATTTTTCATGTCTATTTTCCCAACACAGAAGTTCTAATAACATTGATACAAAGTCAATCAGGACTATTAGATCATCTGAAAACCGATCTAGTATGCGAATTAACAGAAATCAAATGAACAAAAACATCTTCAGGTGACAACATTAGTCCCGAATAACCACGTGTACATTGCAAATCCAAGTGTATTATTCCATATCTTTTCTATGGTAGTCACTTCTTACACACTTAAAAGTGTCATTTTTGCGTTGGAACACGTGAGAATAACAACACAATTGTAAGTGTGTAAAAAGTGAATACCATAGAAAGAACAAGAAATAACCCACTTTGAATTCCATTAAAATATAGGAATTTTGAAATTTCAAATTTTCATCCTTACACATATCTCCTTATCGACATATACGTCTCCGCAAGTGTTCCCATAAACTCTCCAGCCTGATAACCTCATTATCACATTCGCCCAATTTCAAAATTAGTCAATCCCAAAATATCTGCCAGGCAAATAAGCGCCCCAAACTAACACCACAATTGAAAGTCGTGGATCGAACCCAGCAGACGAATAATACGAACCCCACGACGACTCAATTCCATAATAAAGAACAAAAAAGAAACATCACAAAATTCCCGTTAATTAAAGATTGCTGATATGCCAATTAAGCCGCGACTAATACCAGCGCACCTAAAGCATCGTCCATGAATTACGAATGCATACAGAAAGCGACTATTGACAAGCGTATATAAACCAAGTCGACCAGTAATGCCTGAAGATAATAAAAAAAGAGATACGAAGGAATCAAAATGCTAATTACAACAATAGAAAGATAAGATGACGGCAAGCCTAGTCAGCAGGTAGACACAGAGACGGAGCGAATAAAAATTGACATCCGAACGAGCGCGACAATGAGGATGAAAATGAGAAAAGGAATAGGAATGAGAATGGTGTATGTATAGCTAACTAGAGAAGGCATGAAATCCGTAATATAGCAGCATAAACTTTCCAGGCGGAGAGGAACAAAATCAATACTTCAATATCCGCAGTAACAGCAGCTGGAGTTAACAAGGGTCTGATTGAGCCGGGCTGCTGGCTGCTAACTTGGGAGTAGCTGGTTGCCTACTCCACACCATCTTGCCAGAGGAATCGAATCTGTGCGTGCCCCCTCGAAATCCTACGCTTTACTTACAGCCTATATACCCTCTTCACGTTTCTTTCGTCCCACACCACCGTTCTTCTACTTTTTTTCGTCGAAAAAAACAGCCCTGTTTTAAGGCCATACATATTTCCTTTGCCGCTTTCAATTTTCATCTTCATAAGATCTTCGGGGTCGACTTTGGATATTATCAAAATTTCCTGTTACGGTCATCGCTTCGCTCCCTTGTCCGTATCGATACGAAATTTTTTATTCTCCCCTTTCTCGAAGATTTTATTTACTCTTTTCTCGACCCATAACCGAGGAGTTTATATACGCGTTGGGAAATGTGTTGGCTTTTATTACTCCTGTCGTATGCACTGGTGCATTTTACGTGAACACGCGCATGATTATATTGTTGCATTTAACGAGTTGAATATAGAGAAAGACTTTAATCCATCTCGAGGAACAACCACGCAACTCGGGTGCAATGCTCACTTGATTAAACGCTGTCTGAATAGTTGCCGCTGTTACTACTACTGGTATTGCTACTATTGTCCTTAACGCAGGTGCTAGTTGTGCTACCGGAGATACAGCAATGCTGATGTCAGTGTTATGTACTGCCATCGCTACTAGCGGTTATGACGTTGCGTAACACCTAAGCAATGTATATGTATATACGTTCCGGCCAAGACAGGCGCTTCCTACAGTACACTTGCATCGTGTTTCCGGTACGCGGATCCTGACATCCGCTGGCAATTATTTCGTAATTTGGCGCGAGTAATTAAGAAGCGTCCGCAAGCTGAAGACCGAGAATGATCTAGTTTCGGACTATCTTCGTAATACCAACACAAGGAAAATTTAGTACCAGCAAAAACATTCAAAGATACTGCATAGCGTTCGGTGGTCATTGCGTTTACCTTGGCTCAAAGACAATCAGAAGTACAATCACTCTGAGTCCGAATTCAATATTGCAATAAGACTCTTCAATTTTACATCAGGCTCTTTTGGGTTTTGGCCATCTAGTTAAGCTGCGCGAAGGATTCGTATCCGAAAATAACTACCTGTTGACTTCGAATGGATTTAAAAAAAATCTAATCTCTTAGCCCTCTGATTGTAAGTTATGCCTTGTGTTTTTTTTCAGGTTGGTACACTTGACGCGAGCAATTAACCACAGGCGGATGCAGGACGAAAACGTTAATTGCCAAGAGAAAAGGAGAGAAGAGATAATCGAGTAGAGGGAGACAAATGTGCAGAGTGCACTGGTAGATACAGAAGGCACTGAACAAGAGTGGAAGCTAAATGAAGATGAGAGACACCAAGCAAAGTAGTATTGTTAGGTTTGGTTAGAAAGAAAACAACTGTGTGATTACAGCATAAAAGGTCCTCGTCGGAATGTACAAGGACAAAGAGGCACGAAGCCGAGTGCATTTGCAGGCCTGTACAGTCAGCTATTTGCGTAAGGGAGAATATGGGTGCGCGCACACGTAATGCAGATGCGACTCCGTATAATCCTTGGTGATGTGGAGTTGAGCAAAGCAAAAGCCAAAAGTAGAAAAATATATGCGTTTAATGCACAGCTATGTATATATGCCGTACAGAGAAGAGCCAAGTATTTCGTTACATTTGTTAAGATTTTTATCAGCATTTATTTACTGGGAAAATCTTTAAAAATTAAAAATTAGAAAAAAAAAGAAGAGTTAACTATTTTAGTTTTCACGCTGTTCCTTTGTTTGATAACAATTTATTATAGTTTATGAACGCAAGCGAAAGTAGCCGACTGCAGCTATATGCAACTCTACACGTTAAGGTATTATACAATAGGTACAGACCTGAATAGTCGCAGGGATCGATCGACAATTAGCAATGACAGTCGCGCCACTAATTCGCAATAATCAGCGATTTACGCGAATTAGCCACGGAGAGCTACGAGTAAGGGTGTGTCAAACGCATACGTGAATGTATTGTATCCACATGTGCACATGTGTAGATACCGTGAATCGCGTACATGGATTCACCAAGTAAGTAGGCACATAGTGGGAGATTTCGCCATGGTGCATTTGCCAAATGTTAAATCAGTATTAACGACGAGGACGCATCGCGTCGCGACGCGTCTACGCGACGTTAACGTACACTCAGAGATGCCAGTGCATTTAGCAAATATTAAATCACTATTAGCCTGAATTACATACGCGTGTACCAGCTAGCTGAATTCTGACGCCAGAAACATAACTAGTGCGCAACTGTTATACGAGTGAATCTAGAGGGTGTAAAAAAAAATTTAATGAAAAATGTACCGCTGTACAAAAAAAAATCAATACGCCAAAGTAACATACGGGTAAAGCGTGTAAAAATTACATGAACTTGCTCATCCCTTGAGTTACTAGTTATCGTTGCACGATAACTGTACACACAGGGGTTGATGTACTTAAGGGATGGGGTTCACGAAGTTTCCCAATAAATCAGTGGCTACCTACGTGCGGTGGCATACAAAAGTATTAAGGTTAGTCCCGTGCTGAATGTATCTAAAAAAACAGGTGAACAAGAAGCATAGAAAAAGAAGGGACAAAAATTGCTCGGATGTCGAACGGGGGTGGTTCGCGTGGGGTGTCGGTGTGGCAATGCTCTCGGGAAGCTGCAAGTTGTCAATTCTACAGATATGTTTGCGCAAGAATAATCTTACGGATTTGGAAGGTGGGCACGAGGATAGATGGATGGGTAGATATATAGATACATAGATCTGTGTTACGGAGGTTCGAGTATTTCCGTAATAGGGACTTTACGTGCGCCAAGACCCACTACAGTTATACTACTATAACCTTAAGGGTGAGTTCATAGTCGGAGTCCGACTTTCTATCCGCAACCTACAACCTACAAAACCCCAACCCTCCCCCCCCCCCCCCTCCCAAACAGATTCCAGCTACGCTCGTATAGATTGCAGATAACCGCAAACGAAAAGTAAGGGAGAACTTCAGGAACAGCAAGAAAACTACGATAAATCTATCGACGGCGGGACACTCCTACGTGAAAGGCTTCTTCTTTCTCTCTCGTGTACACGCGCTCACGTACAGTGTGTCTCTGTCTTACTTTCAATCTATGTTCACTCACACTTCCATCCCACGCTGCTGAATGTAGGTTGTGAGAAGATTCGAATGCGGAAGGGAGAGAAGAAAGATCTTGCTATCTCTTGGATCTTTTGTCCGAAATGGGAATAGTGGCGGACCTGTAGCCCAGGACGCCATTGTGGAACCGCTCCTTAATTCCATCGAGTTTCTCCGAATCGGTACAGACCTTAAAGAAATTACGTTCACGACCATCTTGAACCCATAAGTATTAGCTCTAACTCGACAGTACCGCTTATCGTTCTATAATAGAGAATTCTGTTAGATCTTTAAACGATCAATAGGGATACTAAATGAATATTTATTTTGAAGAATAGATCCGATCAGTTTGTACATACGTTCTCGTTCAACTACTCTGACGTTGTCTTGTTTAGATGTTGGTCAGAGCGAGATAATTAATTGCAAGGAATTCAAAAGCTTAAGTATACAGATTTTTAATAAAAATTTTTTTGAAGGAGAAATACTCTGACTACAGCTCTATTGGATTGACCATGAACGATGAAATAAAATCATGTCATAAGGGGATGAAACAATTTCGCTACGTACTTGTCAACCCCGAAAAAACTTCAATTTTTGTTGGTGTGCAAGAGCCGAGAAGGGTAGTTGACGGTATTAAATAAAGAGTCTGACAGTGACTTGGACATCTACTCACTTGGACAATATAAGGGGCTGTCACAAGGGAAAAATAATACAAGGAGAAGGAAATGTTGACAATAAAAGTTTACGAAAAAGCATTGACACCCTTTAGAGGCAGAAACTGTCCTATTACTTTCGAAAGTCTGAATTCATCCACTTATCAATTATTTTTTGAAAATATGAAATTGAAGATTTCCGTAAAAAGATTGGGTCTCGAGAATAAAGTAAAGCTGAAATATTAAAATATTAAAATTTTACGTGCAAGCATAAATTGAATGAAACTTAACACGATTTTTCAAAACACAATTGAAAGAGTGGTGGTCAAAAAAATTACAAAAATTCTTCAACATGTCGTAATAGGAAATTCTTCAAGGGTGGCAAGAATACGGAGAGATGCCTACTACGCCAGCAGCATAACGGTACCCCTCGACAAGGACGTACAGAGGTTAGAGACGGCGTTTCCGTGATATACGATAGAAGTTATCCGAAGTCTGGATATTGGAATTTTAATATACGTTACAATCGCTATCCCCCACCTACCCAACGAGAGCAGCCATCCCTTCTCAGCCGCCTGACTTGAACTTGCTCCATACACCATGGAGCTTTAGCTATCCCCTTATATATACATTGTGACGTGATTTTTCGACTCATGGTCACAAGGCGGCTCCAGCTACCGATTCAGAAAACGTTTTCGCTTTTTGGCTCCCTTCGAGTCGCCATCCTGCTCAGAAGCTACGCTTTCCGATTGATTTGTACAATTCGAAAAATTTCCTACTGTTTAGATGAGGTGCTCGAATCTGCCGCGAAGAGATAGTCTCGATGTACCGTGTTGCCTGTCAGAGGAGGAGATCAGCCGACGGAGACGTCCCCACGGATCGGCTGAGGTCCAAGTGAGATACCGGTAGCCCGTTGGAAAATGACAAAGGGCTGCACAGCAGGCAGTGGAGTTTGTTACGGTTAAGGCCAGGGGAGGAACCCCCTGGTTATGATTGCGTCCAGCTGTCGCCCGATGCCCTGGGGAAACGGCCGTGGAGAATTTCCGATTTGTGACGTACCGACTCGCTAAGAAACGCTCTCGATTTAGGTTAAAGGGACGACTCGAGGGATGGATGATAGTTATCGACTACATGGACCTCGACCAATCAGAATGATTAGTTCTCGAATTTAACTATTCTCAAAGCAGTCTGCCTTGGGACACCGATCGAGGTGCTTCGAGGTCACCCGCGCTCCCGTGTTATCTGTTGATACTTTTATTCGCACTGTTTCCTATACGGTATAGAAAGTTCTGGCGTTGCTCTCGCAATATCCAAAAAATTCTATGAATTTTGTGCGTGCGTGTCTTTCGGAGTTGCAGTGTTGCGCTATAGTTCAGTGCCCACCTGAGTGTCTCCTGGATACAATTCTCTGTCTGCAAGGATCATCTGAATCAGCTCCGGTGAGGATTTCCAATTTATTAATTAATGGAGGAATTTCGATTTTATAGCTTCGTATTGTTCTGTTACGCTCACGATCATTTGCTCTCTGTATTTTGCACTATTTATCTGACGCTTACTCCGACCTTCTCTATCTTAACCTAGCAGCCGGAGCGAATGTGTATATGCGTAACCGGTTGCTCCCATTTCGTTTGCTGATTTTACACGACCCCAAGGATCGATAGATCCGAGTTCTCGTTTTGACGGAGTTAAGACTGTTCAGTCTCAACTTCCAGGACATACTGGCTCGTCAGTTTCCGGTGAAATAAGAGTTGGCTGGGACCTGCCTGGGATGCGGATGCATGGACGAAGGTGGCCGATGGTGACGTAGGTCAGATCTCGGATTTACGTTATCAGTGTCGAGTTAAAAACATACTTTACAACATGTATGTAAAATATATGTAAATTCGGGATCTGCTCCAACTCTCTGTCCCATCTCGAATCTTTCACCTTTTCTCTATCGACCCTCTTTAATCTTTACTCCTGGCATCGGCCTCCACCTATGAGAACGATCATCCGTCTATCCATACCGAGTCTCCTGCAAACTGGAATCCTATTAATTCAAAGGACTCGATCGGCGTATCTTTGTAAGTGGATGAGTCCTTGACTAGGTAGGACCAGCTACTACTATTGTTGCTAGTAGTAATAGTCTTTCTAAACAGACAGAACCTCCCATCGGATGGCTACAGTATATTCGAAAATCTCAAAAAACAGCCGTGCAGATTTATTGAAAATTTTTATAAATACTAACATTTTGTACTTACGCGAATTGTTTCGATTTTTTTTCTCTCTCTAAATTCTTAATAAGTGATAAGAGCGTCAGATTGGTCCACGTAAGTTCGTACGTACCTGAAACAGAAAATAAGGTCTTTTAGTGGTTAAAAAGAAGATGAATATTTGAGGTAGAGAAAGTTGATAAATTCGAAATATCGATTTATACTTGAAGATATATTGGGATATGATAAGCGTCAGGCAGAGGTTGAATGATATATCCATATCTCTAGAAACTTACATTTGCGCTTGAGAACCCGTATATATGTAAGTGTTTTTATGCTTTGGTATATTTTTTTGCATTTTATTTATCAAAAAGGAGGATGTTTTATTTCGGCTATAAATCAATTGTCCATTCATGTGATGCATCAGAATAGGCTGATATGCATTCGGTATGCATAAAACGGTTCCTAGCCATCCCCTATTCCCAACCCGATTCGCAATCCCATGAAGCCAGCCATTCCACTCGAAGCACTGGGTACAGTACTACAGCCTATCGTCCAATCTTGTTACATTGGCATCCCTGTATTATGTTCTGGACCAGCCCTTAGGCACATCTCAATTTGCAACCCTTACGGAATACAAGGCAACACGAGCTTCGACGAGTGACATTATCTTTAAATATAAAAAAAATATTTCGAAATTTTTCTTTTTAATTTGTATTACGTATCGAGACATGGAAAAAGGGTTTATTTTCTTTTATGGTATTTATATGGTAAATTTAGATGCATTCTGAACGTGACGTAATTATATTTCAAGGGTCCATCTTTGCACCCAAAACTGCCCTCCTGCAACACCCTTACCAACATAACTATCCACCTATGAATTATGACTATAATAACGCCAGCAGGCTAGCCAAGTATTGTCCCTAGGATATATGGCTTACCAGGATGGGCCAGTGGGCCAGGAACGTGCATACATATATCATCGAAATGCAATAAGCGAGTAGTTAATCGATGGGCCGGTTTTCAAATTTGAATTTGACCAAGTGATTCGAATAACGTTATACTCCATATTTTTGTTTTAATTCGAAGCTACTTTCAACTTGTAGAAGCCAGTTTTTTTTTCCTTGTTCGTTATTTTATAACTAGAGTGTGAAAACAAGTTTCGTAACAATTGTGCTTCGTGCGGATGCGATAAGCAGAAACATATGTATGTGACTATTCATTGATTGCCAGGACCGATATTTACTCGACCCTAGGACATTTCTGTAAAATGTCCATTAACCGGTTGACTGGTAAGCCCTTGAACCGTTTTCCATATCAAACTGGTAAAATCGATTACGTTTCAAAAATCGATTTAACTACGTTTACAATTGTTTTTGACATTACCGACTTCAAATTCGAAGTTGTAATTTTTTTTAGAAATTTATCAGAGTCTTTGTCAGACCACTGATTAACCGTGCAAGTGTCTTTTTTTGAATTATAGTCAGAGCTCGAAAAGATCATGGATGTCGATACGTAGAACATTTTCTAATAAACACTCTGAGAAGATAAATTTTAAATTTTTAATTTCGTCACAGCTGTTCTTCGTAACCGTTCGCTTTAGCAAAAAATCATTTAAGGGTGACTGCTGAGTTTTTGATGATTTAAAAAAAATCAACTTTGACGTGAAAAACTAGTTTATCAATATTATTGGCCATAATTAACATTGTAGTCTGGTCTTCCTTCGATTTAAATTTTCCAAAAATACGCAGATCAGTCTACTTGTTGATTTTCTTGAAGATTTTTTGAGACCTCTTGAAAGAATCATTTAAAACTTCGTAACTTCTGCTGTTAACAACCGGTCACAGTGAATCTCTGGATAGTTATATTTTATTGAGTTCTCAATAATTTGTGAAAAAAAAAAGAAATTGATAAAAAATTCACGGTTATAGAATATTCAATATTATCTCCCTTAAGGAGTCCGATTTCAGTAACAATGCACACATACATAAATGCATTGTAAAGTAACGATTGGATAATTGAAAAGAGGTTTTAATTAACCAGTAGGATTTCAGAGATGCAGAGCTCTTAAAGTATGACGCTTAAAGTTGGTGCAACGACCATTTAGAAGCAAACCTAACCGTCAATTTCATTCAGTACATGAGGATGCTGATTGCGACATCTCTTTATGCAATTCATGCACTTTTGCATATTATCGTCTTATCTAGTTTATTGCACTAAGTTAAATTTAAGGGAAAAAAAAACTGATGTGAAATCACAATTTTTCTTTTGTTTCAACAGAGCACGTTTGACCAAGCTGCACATGCCTGTTGAGTAAAATCAAAATTGCACAGAAAATCAAAGCGAAACGAAATTAGCGCACAGAAAAAATAAAAAAAATGATAACAACAGTCACGAAATGCAATAAGATACAGTGCTCAAAGTACAGTACTTCACGAGCTGATCAATAGAAAAAAAACGGAAGTGCGAAAATAAAAAACGACCGGAACTGATTAAGGTCCAATTCCGGTCGTTCCGCATTCCCACGATAACTCTAAAAGTAAGAAGCGATGATTATAATAGGGGCATAATGAGTTTTCTTCCGCGCGCGGCACTGTTTTGCCGAGTGTGTAATTTCATTTCGTCGTCGGTTGCATTAGTGGCTTGCAAAAGCAAAGTAGACAAAAAAAAATTGTGAAAATAAACAAATAAACAAACAAACAGGGACGGTGGGGTTGACAAAAAATTGCCGTGCCACGCGAGAGAGACAGATCATGCTGGATCAAGGGATTGGCGGGGAGTGAGTGTGTGTTGGTCGGACAACAACCCTCATGGCAAACCAGAAGCGCAACGGTTGAGTAATGCAGGCAATCACCATTATTTTTAAATCTCATTAACGCCTCTACGGTTCCCTATGTACATTATTCTTCAAGCTCCAGCAAACACACATGGGGCTGGTTATATACAGTATTTCACTACTAGTATCGCACTGCAGTCGTGCCAAACCTGTGCCGATGACCCAACCCCGTAGTACCGTTACTTGTACCGCCATTATGGCTATGCTACTACTACCCCCATTTTCAAACCGGAATACGCATGTAAAATGCAGCCATTAGCATCAATGCAACGATATTAAATGCATAAATCCAGATAATGAGTCTCTAACCATTTGGTGCAAAATAAATGGTGGACATTTCGATTGGTAAAATGAAAATTTTCAATTGAAGTTTTTTTTTTTTTTTTTTTTTTAAGAATACTTCCACATATTTTTAACGTTTAATTTTTTTAAAACATAGTTTCGTGCAGCAAATGTGCATCTTAGTGTACAGTATGAAATATTTGGATTACCATGTAACGTGGATGTTATGTATGGTAAATTCAAGGATATATACGGGTTTATCATTAAAAATTGTGACTGCATCGAAATTTTCGAGAAAGATAAATTTTTGTCAATTTCTCAAAGGATTACTAGGTGTCCCAGAATAAAGAATGACTTTACTAGCTGCTGCTTGGACGAGGATTAATTGTCAGAAAGCGCGTGTAGTTGTTCAGCAGTTAAGGGCGAATTTGCAAAGTGGCGCTCGTGATTTCGACAAAAAATTTAGTGACGCGCGCATCATCGGTCTGAGCCTTGTAAAGTTTTGCCATAACAATTAACTACCGTAAATAACGTCAGCTCGAATAATAAGTGAATTTTATTTTATAAAAAAAAAAAGAACCGCATGCTTAATTAATTTTTCATCAATGACTGCCAACATAAAATGTATGGCGGGTTATTAATTGTTAATATTGTTTATATTTTTTCAAAATTTCACAACGTCTATAAAACTTATAAAGACTTGCATAAAATCGTACGACCCGCGGCTAAGTTCAGACTGCGTTCATTAAGCAGATTCGAAAAATACGTGTGAACCGAAATATAAGAAATTTCACTTTATTACTTTATACAGTAAAAAAAAAAAAAAAAAGGCAACATCAGGAGTAAGAAAGGGAGAAAAAAAAATCATCAACGCGTAAGCCAGCAGTCACGTAATATACGAGAGCGCGACAAATACTAAAAATTGCAAACGGGATAAAAAGCTTTAAGTGGAAAGTTTGCCAGAGTCTCGTAGGCAGCGGTGGGCGGCAGGTGCGTCGGTATAAGTGGGAGCTGCATATACGTATTATACGACGATACAGTAATAGCGGCGACGCAGTCACCATCACGCATACAACATAACAAACGTCGAGAAGTCGGGTAATAGTCGCGGGAGTGAGAATTGTCGGGTTAAGAAAATCTCACCCCCTCGCAGTCTCCATTTCTCCAACGGAAGGACCACATCTCATCCGGCATCCAGCATCCAGCGAGTAGCTGGAGCGAGCTGGGATAAATATAAACAGCTTAACTTTGAAGGACCGCGGGGTTTCCCTGCCGGAACTATTCTACTCACCATGACGTAATTTAATGGCAGATACTACGCGGAACAAAGTTTTAGACACTCGAAACTGGCGACTCATGATTATTACGCGAAGTTAGCTCGAATTAAATATTAGTAGTTGGTATTTGTAATAGGGATGGAAATTCATAATGTCGCTTCGTATTACGTCACAAGCGTGTGTTGCGATTGGAGTTGCGATCTAAGCGGAAAATCACGGAAGCCGGATGGTAGAGGTTCAAATGGCAAAAATAGAAGAGCGATAAGGATACAGATTAAGGTGAATAGACGTGTACGTTCTTGTATATATATATATTGTTTAGAATTTAAAAAATAGGTGATAACTAAGAGTTCGTTCGTTGCCTTGCGTATGCATAGACACGTGTGTCCTTGGGAATAAAAATGCGCAAGGTTCGCACACACCGGTAATATTCTGATTTCCCATGACGAAGCTCCTTTCTTGTTCCTTCCATCTCTATCTTAAGAGCCTCCTTATACAGCCTGGATACTAAGCTTGGTTCTCTTGCTCGGTTTTAAAGGGATGATAAAGATGAAGAACCGGCGCGATGAGGAGGATTAGCCAGAACGCCGAGTGGAAACTCGGCGGACGGACTAAAGTTTGGCTTCGCAACAACACCTGTACCTTTATTAAAACAGAAGTGTGATCTTGCAGAACTGCCAAACTCTAATTCGCAACGCTGTAGATACTAGCAGGCACGACCTTTAATTTGGTCGTGTAGCGTCTGAGAGGCTATGCTACTATAGGTGGATACGTATTAGAAAAGTCTCAGGCGACCAGTTGAGGATTAATTTAGGAGCGTGAAGGCTACTCATGGAAATAGGATCGTTTAAAATTTTGTATTAATTTTTGGATTTTTTTTTCTTTCGGTTTTTTGTGATAGTAGCAATACGTGAATCGATTCGACTGACATTGGCCAGGTGGTGATTGCCAGCAAGACGCTAAGGCAGTAAGACAGTATCATGGGAAAGTTTCGTGCAGATATGTGTTTCCGGGCGTGAGAGCCCGTAAAACATCACGGGAGAGGATCGTGAAAATTGATGCCCTTTGTTTTTCGGGATTAAATCTCACGCACGAGCGGAGTAGAAGGTAGTCGTGGCAGTGAAGGTTTTGGAAAAGGGATCGTCCGATTTGATCGCAATAAAATTTATGCACGATAAAATCTTATTTCACTGTAGGCTCGTTCGTGTTTGGTCCCTCCCCGCCCCCTCCCCCCACACCAGTGTTAAGAAACCAACGCGAACAGGACCACCAAGAAGCGATAAAAATATATGACGCCGACAGGAATTATTGGGATCTTCTCTTCTTGTCTCTTAAAATTTAGCAGGTTATCCTTAGGAGAGTTTTTTTTTATCATTGCGTAAGAACTGGTTAAAATTGAGACAGAGAAATGGTAGCGTAGAAAGCAGATGATGAAAAGTGATCGACATTTTCTAGAAAATATCCTGGAATTCCCTATGGCGCGAGAGAATATAAAAAGGACGAAAAAAAAGAGGTAAAATAAAATAAACAGTTAAAGTCAAAAAGGACGCCCATCCTCTGTCCCCCGGGGGGGGGGGGGGGGGAGGAGAGAATTGTGCTTCCTGCTCAGAGTCTTTTTCCCGTAGTGTACCCAGAGGACAAGAAAGTACCCCGATACTATAACAGAAGGCCCCTGACTCTCTTCATCCGTACATGGCATCCACAAAATATTTCGCCACGTGTAATTGACCGTCTGACAAAAAGTTTGGGTTAATAGGAAATTCCCTATCGTTGAACCTTGAAGTTAACGCATGAGGGTAGCAGAAATACACTGTAAATAAATATGTAAATAAATGAAGTAAAAAATAAATTTATAACACATAGTTGAACCGTTATCCAATTGGTTTTAGAATAATTTTCTAGGACAAGTAACCGTGAATATATTTTACCAAAGAAAACTCTTGCAGAATAATTGAACGTGGCGACGTATAATTTTTTAATTATTTTTAAACTTAATCTCGTATACAGAAAATTCTATAGCGCGTAAACGCCGAAGACAATAAGAAATTCGTAAAAATTTTCCATCTCTAATGGCACGTTTTATTGATTCGCCAAATAGTGACTGCGTATATGGTTGACGAGGGAGAGATGAGAAAAATAGCATGGCTTTTACGAGAGGCACGCTGCTCACCAGCCCGTACCGAAAACGTATAGTACCTAGAGGTACATGTCTACTGGGAGTGAAGCTAGGGAGGAATGAAAATGGCGAATGGGCAAAAACACGCACTGAACTGATATATATATACCTATAGACGCACACGCATTCGCTTGATAGTTCGCTGGAACTTTTTTACGAGACTTTTTCGCGTAACCCGTCGCAATAAAACAAATGTATACAATTACAGGACGGGCACTAAGTTCGGCCTGGGGTGCCTATCTGAGGCTGAGAGAGCTCGAGATGTGAAAATAGCGTGGGAAGACTTTAGGCTCGTACACGGTGCGCTATCTCCTCGACATTTCCACTTTTTTTTTATTTTACTTCATTTTTCTGTTTCCCTTTTTTTTTTTGTTCTCCTCGCTTCCTCATTGTTTCCTCCTTCCACATTTACTTTCTTTTGGTATCGTCGGACCAGGAAAATAAAATCTTACGTCGCGTGCTTACGTGCGTTTCATCAATCGAAATGAAAACTCTCAAGAGGTTCGTGGGAAATTTTTTATTTTATACATATTATTTTTTTCATTCTTTTCCCAAGATTACATAAAACAAGTGCATAACGCGCATAATTTATATTCACTAAATTTCGTATCGATCGATAAGCTGATGGACGTTTAGGGTAGATCATTGAAACCAATTTGATTCCAGTTGTAAATCAGGCAACGGCCTACGTATATTCGCAGCTTTCGGTTGAAAAATTATACAGTTTTAAATCACTGGGCCGTTTAATAGTCAAAACAAGAGTAAATGAGACTAATGGGGAAGTGGACTTTGGTGGGAATTCAAAAATTTTTTAATTAGTTTGCTAGAATATGAGCGTTGAATGCCAGAACGCTGATTAGATAATCGCAACCTCGTCGCCTTATATGGAATTTATTTTATAGCCAATTAGCCAAATGGCTAATGAGTAATGCCCGTATTCGTGCCGACGAGTGCTTACCTTTTCATAATATATAACTTATCACACCACATCAGAAGTGTTATTGGTAACCAGTTTGGCTGATAATGTCCACGATCGTGGACATTATAGGTACATTATCCGTATATGGTTTTACGGCCATTTTATCACGTGACTCAACAGGGCGTTCGAGCTGCTATTTGTGCAACACGATTTTTAATATTATTTTTCAACAAATATAAGTATATTATTTACCTAAGGCATCGATATTCATAGATTTTACATTAACACGAATAAAACCGAAAAAAAAAGATTGATCGAATTCCCCATTAAAATAAAGAAGTACAAAAAGTACAGAATTTTTTTCCTGGCGGTTATTAGTTCCAATTAATGAAATTCTCGCACAAAAGTTTTTTTTTAGAGTGAACAGTAACACATCATTCCCTATATTCTCCAGTACGCATAAGTCTGTGCGTACATAGAACTGATCTACAAATTCGATATGTTTTTTTTTTTTATCAAATGAAATTTCTAATAAGTTACACATGATTCTACGTACAACTATTGTTACAAAGTCTGCACGTGCATGACGTTTGCACTGAAATATATTTCATTTTTATCATGCTTCGTGAAAAGCCACGTGTCATCTGCCAAAAATTGCATGTTTCGCAAACCTTCAGAAGAACACGTGGAACTCTTGGGACCGACTATATTTCATTTTGGGCATTGACGACATATCGTTTTATATGATACCACCGTATGGATAGAATAATCATATCCATAGGTGCTTCTATTTTATTAAACGACTTTGACTAGTTTGATAAACTTTAACGTGACGTCATAACTCGCGTCTTCGAGTCGCACGTGTGGTCGTGATGGGTACGAGCGATATACATATTCGAAGGACAGGAAGTCCATTGTGCCGCTTCTGGTTCTGCGTCGCGCGAATTATTACGATCGAATAACAACTTCGGATTTACGATCAGAGGGGCCTGTGGAAAGTTTGGTGCATTAAGTGCACGGAACAAACGACTCGTGCAAGTGTTCCGCCTCGTATATAAGATCGAGCTGTAAAATGGCTACAAAATTTATTAACATCTTTTATCTCTCTCTCTCTCTCTCTCTCTCTCTCCCCCTAATTTCATCACCGCTCGGATAACTGATGTATGAACTTGCCAAATGAATAATCCATTTTCCAACCAGACAATTTCATGAACTTTCTGTCGGCAAATTAAAAGGAAAATTTCATTTTTCATTATACAGTCCATCCCACGCAACCAGGGCGGTTTCCGTACTTTTGTACCACACTGTAGCACGTCCAGAATATACTTAAGTATGCTCAGACATTCTTGCAAGTATCACTTTGACAAAGGCTCCTTCTTCTCTTCACGTTTCTCGTAAGGAACACTAAAAAAAATACTGGAGTCCCTACAGACCCAGAATATCTTTCCTCGGGAACAAAAAAAAAAAGAACAAAGATTATTCGGATCCTTGTTTACGGTCAACATGGCGGTACGGACGTTGCGCTGATATTGTGTAAAGTTTTTGTCAGGATCGTACCAATTTTCTTTTCCCTTTTCTTATTTTCTTTTTTTTTTTTTTTTTGGTATTGGCTTTCCAATAACCAACAACTTTCCCTCAAGATGAGAAAGGGTTGACGTGCAGCCCCTTCCGGCGAAGAATTATTAGTCCTCAGGACATTCGCAGGACACAAATATCCATACAAATAAGAATATATACGCACTGGTATGGTAACGTGCGTATATTTCTCATGTAAAGTATTCCTATCGTGCTTTAACGGATATTTTTATTTTTTTCCGCCCCCCCCTTCCTCCCACCCCCTTTTCCGAAATAACAAACGTCCCTGACGGCGTTCGCAAGGGTTTGGAGATTTCTTCTGGGAATGTCAGGGACGTGCCTATTAAACGGGAGGAGACAAAAAAGCAACTTCTGCTTCAGGACACACACAGACACACATACGTATTCGTATATAAAGAGACGAACACACAAACTAAAAATACTCTTTAAATGTTATTTCAAGAAAATCTCTTTGAGTAATTCACTAAAATCCTCCTGTTTCGAGCAGTGCAGCCAATCGGTAAGAAGAAAAAAATTAAAATAACTTCACTGGGAGTTCGTTAAAAATACTCTCGTTGCATATTCCTTGTCTTCATCTTTCCATTGTTTATACTCTCTGCTACGTCAACTACATTAATTCTTTTTATACAGACCAATTAAGTCGAACCATTGTACGAATTTAACGTTATAAGTTAGTATTCGTCGACCATATATGTATATGTATATTTATATAAATATATACATGTATGGCAGTGGGCGGTTAAAATTTTAATCAAGAATTTTAAGTTGGCCATCCTGCAGCTACGGCTGCGTCTGATCCTCTGTCCAACCTTAACCGGGGAGCATCCCGATGCCTATCACATTTCCAAGAGCATCACGTGCTCGAGTGATGAAATACATATATGTATACCGCACACGCGGTTAAGTCTGACTAGGAAAAGGGTACTACTACTGCTGCCAATGCTGATAATACCACTACCGGCCGGTAACCCCGCTATAACGCTTCGGGCGTACTCCTGAGAATCAAGCCCTACTTATAGCTACTAGCGTATAGATACGTGCACGTATACAGGTGCACCAAAACTCACACTAGTTCAGGCACTAGGTACGCGTAGCTACTCAGTTTCCGACGGGAGCACTTCTACGTTTCCTCATAAAATGCATATTGGATATTTTACGAGGGATGGTGGTTCCCGCCTCGACGATTAGCGTTTTTAGGGGTATCAACTTGAGGGTTGCTACGAGAGGGTAGCTAAATTCAGGGTTGCCTGTGTAGACCTCTCGTGGATTTTAACGTTAAACACTCGAGTGCTTCTCTCCTTCATAAAGTGAAATATGCCTGTGATAGTCGTACGTAGTCAGACGTGCGTTCATTTACATTGCGTAATATACATATATTTATTAGTATGGTTTAGCGAAGTTGCGGTATCTGCAGAGGATTATATAATATTATTTAAAAACGACATAACTTAGCACGTGGCAGTGCGTTTATGGTATTCATGGAAGTAAATTTTGAAAATTATCCTTATGTGACAATTTATGGTGAAAATTTATGAAATTCACATAAAGGAGTTGTAACTCAAAGATGAAATTGTACAGGGTCATTCGAGCTGTATTGCAGCCGCTGATGGTGGTTCAACCATACACGTCAAGTGAACGTGCTAATTTCAATTGGTACTTGAATACTCTTGAATAACTGATATATACGTATATCTATATATGCAGGTACTCCGTTCAATTCAAATTCTATAATTATCTCCATGCTTACTGGCTAAAATTTGACTGGTCAACGCTAACGCATTCGCACTCTCACTCCGCGATGTGCTAGCGCCACAGGAGTGTTGCGAAAGAAAAAAAAAAAAAAAAAAAAAAAGAAAAAGGGTGAGGGCGACAACTCGCAAAATTAATTTTGGCCGTAATCGGGATTACGCAGTTCAACGAAGCTCGCTTATTAAAATGAAATTTTCTCGCGCCACCCCTTAACCTCTCATTTTTCATTTGATTTT
Source organism: Calameuta pygmaea (assembly GCA_031762395.1). NCBI lineage: Eukaryota > Metazoa > Arthropoda > Insecta > Hymenoptera > Cephidae > Calameuta > Calameuta pygmaea. The sequence goes on from JASANN010000571.1 coordinate 520,167, forward strand.
TTTTTTTTAATTTCGGTTGCACCCCTGTTTCTCCTTTTTGTCGTGTCATGACGCGCCGCAACACGCAGCACTGAAATTAACTATTTCGTCGTCGGACGCTAACGAAGCTGTCGCCAAAAAAAGTGGTCGATATTGAAATAGACGATTTAACCAAAAAAAAACAAAAAACCAAAAACCGAAGTGATCCACAGTGCGCAAACATTTATAACGCGAATCCAAGACGCAGGCGAGAATAACGATTGGCTCGTTAAAAGTGAATGATCCGTTTTTAGATCTCTCGACTTGGTAAACTTGTTATCATTAGTTGCATAAACATAACGGAGATTATCGGCTTAATGAGTTTAGCGATTAGCCAAAGGAATTCGAAGTGAAAGCAGTCCTGACAAACTGCCGAAACTTATACGTTACCATAACTAGGAATGTAAGAGGGTAGTGAGTGAGTTCCGTGCTTGTTCGTGTATGGCTGCGTGTGTGTGTGCGCGCGCGCAAGATCGCAGAGGTGAAAGGTGCCTCATTTTGAAGATGGATGCCGCTATTTCAGCCCTTATATTAGGAGAGTGCCACCCTCAGCCGATATAACATACGAACCACCAGCCCTTATGTAATAGAAGGGACTATAGGGACGGAATGATCCAAGTAAACACATAAGCATATTTTCATGCTGTTCCGTTACCTATATTAAAAACTGATAGAAGTATCGAATAGGAAATAAACGTATCTTGAGGGCTGTGAAAAATAAAAAATTTTTACCCTCCTGCAGAGACGTGCAAATTTAATTCAACTACATACTTAGTGGATTCGTATCGTCAAATAATAGGACGATTTATTTGGAGTTCCGATTGTTTTTTTTTTTTCGTTATTTAATTTAATATACTTTCCAGTCGTGAGGGTTAAAAAAAAATACCAATTAACGTAAAAGTAATCCTCGAATATGCTTCAACATACTTGAGTTCAAGCGCTTTGTTTGAGCAGCATATTCCGGTGTTGATATTAACGTTGGTATATGCTAAATATATTAAATAATTATATAAAAACTTGTCGTATCTGAAAACAACCCTTAACCCGTTAATGTTGTTATTTTAAAGCGCTCCGATACTGGGTCAGAGGGTTAAAGAGGGGTGAGCATTGGCAGTGGTGGCTGAAAGTATCCAGGGAAAAATACGGGAGAGAAATGTGTTTGCAGAGTCACGATGATTTTCCAAGCGATCGTCCTGGGAGCACGAGGTCATTTGGGATCAGAGGGGGAAAAAAAAAAAAACGGGGCCACGCAGGAAAAGGCTGCAGTTTTCCGAAATGAAAAATTACAGAGAAAATTCAGACGATCGTGAGTTCAAGAAAAATGTTCTATGTCTCTTTACGAATATTCGATTTGACCTGGTCTCTCTCGATTCTTCAAGCTCCTTTTATCCCCGGGATCAGACTTTTCGCTGATCTTAACAGGTGACCTCTAACCCCGTTCACGCTAGGCTGACTTTCAATGCAAACGTCTGCTGGAAGGATCGTAAGACCTTCGTTCGTCTATCAAAACTGGCGCACTTTCAATGGGCCATCCAGATGGAACGAAAAGCCTAGGTCATTGATCAAAGTAGTATTGTGCGTGAACGGATCGCGTTACTTAGCTCAGCTCCAGGCCTGTGTAGTATCGTGCAGTATCTACTGACAAAATTGCTATCGCTAAAACTTCAGATTACTCTGAATCAAGTAAACAGATCTAAAGCGACAACTGACAAGCACACGTGCCACAAGGGAAACTCGAAAGTATAGTTTGCAGTTATCGATATATTTTAATCGGTTTTGTAAATTAATTATTGCCTTGATTAATATTAATTATAACATTACCAGGATACTCGGTACCAAAATGTATTTAATACTTTAAACTTTTGAATCGTTGAACACGTTCCTCAGAGCCTTCTCAATTTCTGAGCCCTTTCAATAATTGTTATTCTAGTTACAGTTTCCCAAGCAATGGGAGTCTATGAATGACTGCCACGAGAAATTCAGAGCCGTGAAGTGTTATCTGGCTAGCGCAAGGCGCCAAAGTGACTTAAAGCGTCTACATGCTGTTAGCAACGTCTGATCGATGATGCTTCCAGAGGGATCGACTGCAATTGGATCTCGTGAAAATCCCAAGTAATGACCGAACTCCATTCGGCCGATAAAGTAAACGGAAGTAACGGCATATCACGAAACGGGTCAAAGGTTAATTATTATGAAGATAAGAGCGACTCGAGGGAACGCCTTAAAGAGCATTCTCACGCTTCTCTGATATTTCGCTGTAAGAAATTTTGTAGAAAACAAAGGATATAAAATATCTCCAGGTATAATAAGAGAGCAACGAGATAAGACACTAGCGTCATCTATTAACGATCATCCATAACGAAAGCAGCATAAAATTACGGTTAGAAAATAATCCAAGATTAATGATCGGTTGGTCTTCTAGCAGGAAGTTGACTATGGCCTGGCACTTACTTCATTATGAACCTGGTTCGGTATGGTTAAGGGTGCTGGTGAACGTTACACACAGGGTTTCTTATAAGTAATGGAGGGCAGGAGGCCATTAATACACGGTTCTATCTATATCAATGATGGATTAACCCACTTCTAACTTGGTACCAGGTTAGTACAAGCAGTGGCCGCTAGGTGCTCCGAGAAGTGACTGAATCCCGACGTAATACCTATAGTATGTCTACGTATACATGTATCCACGTGGCATAGAGCCGTTAGAGCGATGTGACTGGGATTTCGAGTGTCCTGAAGGGGTAGTTTTGGTAGGATGATGGTGGATGGATCATGGGTAGTGGAGAAGAGACGGGCGGAGTAAGGGATGAGTCGAAACGGTGCAGTTCGGTAACAAAACCGGCGCGATGTAAATGTATGTAGATTGCTGGCTCTTTTTTGCAGCGGTGCAGTCTAGCGCTAGCCTATACAGTAGAGTGCATCCCCAAACCAACCCCTTTACGTCACTATGTATATGCGAATCTCTCTAATTCAAACCCCTTCTATCAAGCTATCACTAGCGTACTCTGTATAATCATCCTTTGGTAATTACAGCAAGGCTGTCGCTGACCCGCACCTGATTTATACCACTTTCTGCGCTAACTGGTAGCGAATTAGGCAGTGAGGTCGACGACTGACAGATCTACCTATATGCGTACAGTCGGTACCGGTAACTTTTGTATATGTTACGTCGCAGGCTTTACTGTGGCTATTATTTTCTTCCACTTTCTCCCCGTTCCCGGTGTCCGGCATCCCTTGAGCACTTGGAGAGTCAATTCCTGAAACTCAGCACACTGATGATTCGCAGGTAGACCCTTCGCAAGGCCCAACCCGTGTGCTCTATGTCGACCTTCCTGCATTCCACAAGCAGCACCTATTAATTTATGTCTTCGTCCACAGTCATTTACGTTGTTTTTCAGCCATATTCAGACTATCTTCTCTTTTTTGTTTAAGACAGGGAACAGTCGTGCTCTGAACCAAGAATCGACTTGCTGTTTTCATCATTTCTTATCAATAGTCAATATATTTAATTTTTACGCTGAAGTCACTTCAGTTTATTCTTACGGAAATAGCGGCCTCCTCCAATCAGTAGCATCAGGAGTCCATCAGCACGTTCGCCGAAATCTTTCCGATTTACAGAACACAGAACGTCGTAAAAAATATCTCTTTTGATGGTCTCTCTGTGGACTTTTCGAAAATACTTAAAAGACCCTGTAGCACCGCTTTGAAAATTCTCCTTTTTACCAGGTGATTCCCGAACCCAACTTGACTACCTGGAACGTAAGTGTGATGGAGCCTCAGGTCGGTAGAAGACGGCATCCCCAAGCGTACCCTGTGCTTCGTCCACGAAGGAGCCATTAGGGACCTAATTCATCCCCAGGGTGTCCTTCCCGAGGCGAATGTCTTCTACGAGGATCTTCCCTCGAAGAGACAGGATCCTCGCAAAATGGTGCGCCAGGACGCGCGAGATTTTTGTCAGCAGGCAATCTGCATAGATTTACATCCGTTTAGTCGCTTAGTTAAACGCGTTATCAAAGTCCCTTTCCCAGGAATCACCATCGCCGCCGTCAGCGCCGACACCGCCGACATCGCCGACATCGCCGACACCGCCGACACTAGCACCACCTACCTACCACTCACTCCCCGAGGGTGATTCGCGCTAATAGCATCCCGTTTCTCTTACGAGTTACTGCCACCCTAAACCTCTGAAGTATCTTGTGCCACTTTCAACAACTTTTGAATTTATCTTCGAACAACTGGAGAATTTCGGTGAAGGAATTTCCATTTCTCCATCTGTGCTATTCATATAGTTAGAAAGTTCTCAAATAAAACAAAAGACTGAATTGGAAGACAGATGATAAAATCAGATTCCCTTTGTTCTCCCAAATTATTAAACGTCTGTAGGTCAAATGTACCTTCTTTTCCGATGATGAGGATTGAAAAATTCCTGGAATTCATTATCTGTTAAAAGTATTCGCAGACTTTCGAGACTATTGACACTGGAAGGGGATGGGTGAACACAGCTAGAAAAAAAATCAGTGTCACGGTGCTTAAAGTAACCATCACAACTTCCTACCTCCAAGCACATACTTACGTTTGCATCGTGTAAAAGTACGTAGGTCGTAAGGGACGGGGCAAAAAAAAGAAGAAATAAAAGATCGAAAAGAAAAATCTAAAAAAAAATTGTATAAACCATGAAATAAGGAAGAGAAAGAAAAATAGATTCCCCCATCTCGATCACATTTGGGATCTGTCGGAAGCACCGTTAAAATACGGAGCTGCATCTTCCTGGCCTCTGGACCATGCTTCCTCCTTCTCCCTTTTCTCTTCCTCTTCACTGAGACATGAAATACCGTTTCATTTTACATTTTCATAGAAACTACTGGCGGACTCTTTTACATGCAAATACGACGTTTACCTAACGGGCAAGCGATGCATCAGACTACGTCATACTTGCAGCAACAGCACAGAGTGTGAACCGGAACAATGTATTTAAGACTGATACTTTTGGTAAAGAGAATGTTAAAAATCGATCAGTTTATTTTTTAATTAAATATTTGAGCAAAGTAACCAACGATATCAGGTAAATCAAATCTTTTTAAATTGACATATCACCTACTTCGATTACGTTAATAATTCACTGTTTGTCCTATTTAGGTTTTGACAATTTTAGCCGAACAAAGGAAGCAAATTTAGTGCATATCAATGTCGGCTGAATCTGCACATAGACGGCAAATCCAAGTGTGTTACTCCCTGTCCCCTTTTATGGTAGTCACTTTTAACAAACTTAAAAGTGTATCGTTACTCGCACGTGCTCTAACACAAAATGAACACACTTGAAAGTGCGCAAAAAAGCGAATAAAACAAATGTTCACCAGCATCCATTTCTCGTCTGTATTATATCCATCCCTCATTTTACGTGTAAATGAACGATACTACGTTTCCCTCGCACTCGGTAGCAAAACATGTGGTTTACAAAATCCAAATCCCAGATCGTCTCTACCTGGGTAGACGCTCGCGTACCTAATGCAACGTACAGAAAGCTAATAAGGGATCTACCAGGTGTATCATATTTTACAGGTAAATTTGGTTGATATTCAAGAAAACGTCGGCACTTCGGCCATTAAACCCGAAGTAGGAATAACAGTGAAATAGGTAGAATTGCACTTTAGCCTCACACGGGAATCGCATACATGATAAATACCAAGTGCAGGTGCATAAACGTGAACAAGTATGTGGCGTCTGGGTGTACGGTGGATGCATTCTCGAAACCGCAGGGCCCCATAAATCTCCTAGAAAACTAAGCTACGTTGCGAGCCGTTGGCGATGCAACTTTAAAGCCCGTTAAGTAATTATTAGCGTTACTAGGATGCCACGTTAATACGACCATGGCTCTGTGGCGGTCGCGCGAAATTCTAACCAATTTCAAATTCGCGGCTCGCTCTCTTTACTTTAATAGTTTGAAGCTCAATATACGCGAACCGTTAACAACTTCAACGCCTACGTCGCATACAGAAACCGTCCATCGTGTCTGCCTGTTCCCGTCTACACATGCAGTTTGATATCCTGGCTCGATTTCCCGTACAGCTTCCCTTGTGCATTCATATATCTATTTTAAGACAAATGTCGACCCCCCTCCCCCCCAAAAAAAATTCCACGAAAACGAAGAATAAAGATAAAAGCTCGTACAGTTGCAATTAATAATACTTGAAATTATCCCATAAGCTTCCAGCAATACACTATCAATATTACGGTAACTTTCTTAATTATACACGGTGGGTTAGTTTCTGTCCGGAACGATAAAAAAAACTGGAACTGCCCGCAGTCTGGGACATAACACGTACTAACGTACGTACGTGGGTTGGTACGAGTGGTTTGGCCTGCCTCTGGCTATTATTCTGAAGAAGGAATTAGTTTCCCGGCTAATGTTCGTTATTACTGCTGCTGCTGGTGGAGGTTGGTAAGCAGTGGTTCTCAATGATATACGTAGGACCACGCGATTTCTATTGTTACGAATGACCTGTTTGTATACCGTATAGATATGTATAGTCATAGGTAAAATTGGTGTTTACCAACAGGATCCCATGGGAATTTATTGAAGCTTATACGAACATTTTGAGATTTAAATTTATAGTATTTAGAGAAATAAAAGGAAAATTGAATAAAGGAGAAGGAAGGAGCACAGTTCCACTGTTATACTAACAAGGACGTCTTTCGTATAAACAGCGATCAGTGTAAGCAATACCATCCCATTGGAGAGGTCTGCGTCTTCTATTCTGAAAAATCACATAAGAGGAAGTCCAGAGTCTGGAATCCAGAAATCCGCTAGACGCAGAATAAAAATGGCTCGGGGAACGTTTCTTCGGGATCGCGAGGACACGAAGAAAAAGGATGTACATGACTTCCACTATGTACAAAGGAGTAGGTATGGGGAAAACTAGGTAGGGAGGACTTTCTTTCGTAAGAAGGTCCTTTAGAGAGGTAAAACGAGAAGCAGGAATGGCTAGATCTTTCTTCGAAAAGTGCCCAGGACGTAAAGTTTCACGGGGTGAAGGATAACGCGGATTACTGGTAGAATGTTTCATGCAGAAAAAAAAAAGTAGAGATACGAGTTAAAGTCGCATAATGTGAGGAAAAAAAATGAATTGTTTTTTTTGTTATCAACAACGCGGTTCTAACCTAACTAAACTAAATGGATTATCCGTTTCGGGTTATTTTTATTCCGTGACATAAGAGGTGACTTTTTAAATCCAAATTCTCGTCCAGTGATAATGGGTATGGCGAGATCCGGCATAATGGTCGTGAAATTTGTTTTTTTAATTTATGTATTAAAAAAAGGAGATTTAACGTTTCCCACGTGAAAGTCGTCGAGAAAGAATGGCTGGTCGTGCTAGTGGAAAAGGACGGCAAAGCCACAGACGTGGCTTGTCTGTTAGGTATAGATGAAAGAGGAGGTCATGGTGGGCCGGTCTGCTCAGCTTCCGTAAAATTACTTCTGGCCATCCAGGACGGTTAAAGGGCCCAAAGGTTGGAGGTCGTAGGTTGGAGGTCGAAGGTTCATACTTGTTCCAGAGGATCCAGATACTTACAGCTATGACGCCCCCTCCCTACACCGAGGAACAGGGGAACTATATGCTGAACCATCACGGAGCCTGGATGGTTCTACATCTACTTAATGTACTTCTATCCTGAAGAAATTACTCCAGGGACCTGGAAATTAAAGTCGACCTTTACATATCCCATGGGTTCCGTCATCTCGATGACTACTCATGAAAGGTTACTCTTGCTTGACTTTGAATTTTTTGCATACCACTTTTCAAATTTCTCGTATTCCTTCTTATCATCTTCTTTCTATTTTTCTATCTGGAATCTACGTTTTTCATCTTACAATCAGTGACTGCAACGTGACGTCGGGACGATACATTACAAAAGCTCCATCGCTAAGGATTTCGTAGGCCCCAGATCCGGGAGGAGGGAACGGGGGGAAAGCAGTGGACCGGCGACGAAGGCACGGGGCCCTTTTGAGTTGAGATTCCCCACGCAAGGGGCGCTCAACCACCTGGACGCACTATCGGTACTCCAGGAACTTTGATGGCTATCGACGTCAGAGCGCACACTTATCCCTAGGAAGAAAAGGCTCGTCTCCAACGACACCTGTTAGGATCGCGAATCGCGCCACGTGGGGATTCGCTGATTCGGTAGGTACACCAAGATAGGGACAGGTCTTGGGCAGTCTAGCCACTACTGCTCGGGTAGGCGTGAGCCGCCGTTGGGAAACACATTGTAAGCGACGGGATTTGTATTGTAAAATCCTTCGTTCATTTAATAGTAATAAACTAAACGGTATCCTACTCACTAGCTGCGTAGTCATTTTGCGCCTATAGTTTACTGACTCTTAAATTCCCTGTCGTCGCCCCCATGTTTCCCTCTAGGATTTTCAGTGCGCTCAGGCTGAGCCGCCGGGAAATGTGAAAAACGGCCGTGATAAGGTATGGCGGTGCGGAGAAGCCGCATCTGGCGCTAAACAATTAGATTTTAGGATCTTTTCTCGATTTCAGCACGTTGTAAGCGGCCAGGGATTATTTTTAGCCGATGTCGATGGACGGCATATGTCACAATACATCTATAGTACGAGATATGCTATGCTTCCTTCCAAATTTTCATATGATCTATACACTGACACGTAATAATGAATATGGGGTTTTCCGATATATTTCAAAATTCTGAGGGATCTAAATTACAGTTGTTTGTGGAATTTTATTGATATAGTGAATAAAACCGTAAGTAAATTTTAAAAAAATTCTATACGACACACCTCATAGATTTTTAGTATCTCACTAAAAAATGTTGACTAAGAGATATACAGTCGTTTCGAGAGTGAAAGATCCTATCTATGGGACTCTTTTAATTTAAAAGTCATAGAAGGATGACCTCTCGAAGAACTTTCTTACTCGTAAACGAACTATAGAATTAGATCATATTATTGGTAAATATTGATATGAAAATTAAGTACACGTAAAAATAAGAAAGGAAGCTTTTATATTTTATAACATGGTCGATCAGAGTCTTGTATGAAATAAACGTGAGATAATTAGGACAAAAAAAGTGATTCCGCGGTTTACCAGAAATTGTAAAATGTAGGCAATTGAACGGAAGAAAAAGATAAATAACCATTGCGCCAATCGAATTGGAAACCTACAGTATCCAGTATCCACTAGCTATGCATAGAATCCCAAAAAAAAAAAAAAAAAACTTGAATGGCCAATACGAGATGAGTTTTGTCCCCAAATATCAAGACGCAATATTCAAGAGTGCTTTCCCCACTTTCATCGAATTTTATCGTCGAGCCCTTTTTATCCTATTTTCTTTTTTTTCTTTTCTTATTCGCAAATGCCTCAAATTTTTTTCAGACCGAAAATAAATTCCAGCCATGAGAACTCTTGCGTACATAAATACGTAATTTAAACGGAAATCAAAAAATAAATAATACATAATACTTTTCTCCCGAAACTTTAAAGATACCATTCGAGCGGGCAAGTGCATTAAAGTCAAAAAAGAAATTCGTATCGAAAGGAGTTAAGTATCTAAGAGGCTGATTTAAAAAATAACTAAGCGGCAAACTTTTCTTACTCAATTTGGAAGGTGTCTAAGTAAAAAGAAAGCAAGAGAAAGTGCGTCGAGAGAGGCAGAGGAAAAATACGGAAGAAACAATAAGAGTAAAAAGAGAAACAGACAGGAAAAGGAATCAAAAGGGTTAGACTGGGGCTTAGCGGGGGCGAGGGAGACAGAGAGAGAGAGACAGAGAGAGAGAGAGAGAGAGTATAAGGCTGGGATAGATTTTCTTCTTGAGAAGAAGTTTATTCGGCACTCTGACTCTGGCCGGCTCTTTAATTACTCGAAACACAACATGGCTGTTTAATCAGGACCTGTACTACTGGGAAGCCTTGAAAATAAACCGTAAATGTTGAATGACATACAGCGATACTGGGATCCGTTACAGGATTCAAGGATATTGCAAGGAAAAGTCGACCGTTTACAGGGTGGCTAGAACGTAGAAAATGGACATGAAAAAAATATATATAATAAAATAAAAAAATTAATTTTCTTCGTCGGTCAAACTTATCGATAATAACAATATTAAAGAAAAAGGAACTCCTAAATAATCTCATATTACGATTTGCTTTCGTCATTTATTCTTATTTTGCTGTCCCACTTTCACCATCCCTTCGTCCTTAACTACAGCCCCTCCTTCTTTAGATGGACAGTTACTACTTCGACACAATAGACGCTTTCTCATGGGAATGAATTCGTAAGGGGCCCATACCTCCCAACTTCGGTATCCCCATTGTAACATTTTTCATTTTTCTTTCTTTATCTTCTCTTCCCCTCTTCCACTCTCCCTCGACACATTAATTATCATCCGAGCCGACAAGATTTCCTTTTATCGTCTAAGATAATACTTTTGTATATGAAAATTCGATATTAGGAACAATCTTAGTTTTTTATCGATCTAAAAATCAATGATAAATACTTTGTGCAACTTTTTTCTTATCAAATTTCGGTTTTCCTATCAGTCATTTTGGATGGACAAGGTTTCAATGTAATTATATTGTTTCCCTATTTAATGGCGCGCTGTGCTATTTCTATTTTTGAATTTTGAATCCAATTTGATAAGAGAGTTCCCTTATCAATACCTACTACAGGCCCACGAGACTGTTACGTATCCCGAATATATCCTACGTGGTTTAACCTCAAATCCCAGTTGAGCCTTGCGGTTGCACCAAATTCCTCCTACTCTCGTAACCCCCTCTGATCCCCCCGCTCTCTAAGTCCCTGCAGTATCCGCCAATGCACTTCGTGTCGTGAAAATGCATCGGCGAATAATCATTATGGGGAAAATGCACGTGGGATCGATAAATTTTCTCACGCATCTGTAACCGATCGATTTTACCTTGATATCTTTTTTTTATTTCTCTTTTGAATACATCGCTCCCTATTCTAATCAGTACTATCCATCCTGGTCTGCATTGCGAGCAGGATTATATTGCACTGCGGTGCATTGTAAAAAATGTTAATTGTCGGAGCACAGTCGAATATTTATGAATGTATTCGCAATGTGCATTTCCTTGAAACAGATGCATTTGAAAGGGGAAAAAAAAAAAAAAAATACTATGCAATCGAACTCAGCGCAAGAGTCGTGCAGATATTAACATTCTTTTTCCTTCAATTTTATCGTGAATAATAAAGTGTACGCGGCTGCTGCTTTTCCACTAATGCTCGTTCACTATGCTAAAGTGCACCCTGGCACGCTGACTGACATGCATTTCTTGCAGACTCTTCACAAGAGGGAGCAGGGCGCCTCCTCGCTGAAGGGTGCTGATGTTTCGATCGGAATGGCCATCAATTTCTGAAGTGTGGAGCCACCCTTAAGCAGGGGGTGAGCCAATTCAGTTCGGCATCAACGCCGTCACCGACATCGGTGTTGGAGGGTAGGGGGGGGGGGGAGGATCACCACTACCACCGTACCTACAGCATCACACCGACAGTAGCGGCACCAGCAGCAGCAGCAGCAGCGTTTCTGAAGTTCTCAGTACTATAAAGTAAATTGACTTTGCAAGGGTGGTTTCGCGCCCTTACTAAACCAACCAGCCCCTCATATACTCAGCCCCACCACCGGCAGAGTATTTCCGAAGCCACGAGGAACCCCAAGTGCTTCCTAACCTCTTATGCGTTGATTTAGAGCTTCCCATATATAGGCCTTGGAACTTTCTCAAACTTGTAATTTTTTATTGACACCCTTTAATAAATCAGTCAAGACCCTCCCGAAATGGGTGGTACGCCTGAGGTTGGGGATGGGTTTGTTCTATAACTAGCTACCCCTTCGTAGACGCGTGACCCCCGTGAACTCGAATCCGACAGTTCGATATTGAATTGTCGGGATAATATAGGAGGCCCGCGGAAGAAAGTTTAAACGTACTTTACTTTCTTTCTTTCTTTCTTTTTTTTTTAAGACCGTCATCCCTCTCTAGAGTATTCAACCCCCATCAACCCTCGGTAAGCATCACCTGAGCAAGCAGTGCGGAGCAGCACTGTGGAAATGAGCTGAATTCTCAAAGTGAAAGAATAGCAGGGTATAGGGAAGAAAGAAAAAAAAATAACTAACCCATAGAAAGCCTCGTGGCGAATGAGAAAGAAGGGTGGATGGAAAAAAAAAAGTTTCTTATTATTTCGCACAGTTTCTCCCGAATCTTCGCAGACGGTCATGGTTGTGCGCTGAGAAAAAGAGTTTGATAGATCCAACTGCTTGGAAAGAGAAAAAAAATTTTTTTATTCCAGCAAATTTTATTTCTACTAATTATGATGAAGTTTGTTGAACGAAATATGCCCCCTGTTGTGTCAACTTCGTCGCAATGTTTCAATAAACCTCATCTGATTGAATCTATTCGACTGCACACGTGTAAATCAAGTCAATAATATTTGATTCAAACAACAGAAGTTGTTGCTTCGATTCGTTCGTATGTGCATTGGAGGAACTACACGTGCCGTCCCTTTAAAGTGAAATTTGGTCAGAACGACTACGCGCACTTTATTGAACTGGGCATATTTCTCGGCAGCTGCAACTACGGGATAGAGTTGAATCATTTTTTTTTCTATTTCATCAAAAATTCAGGTACAAGTTTCAGGCTTGGAAGCAATTCAGCCAAAGAGATCCTGAAGGCATCCCTACGTATCCACGTCGAGCCACGAACACTATCGGCGCTACTTAACAGACCGAAACCCATCACTCGATAAGATAATTTCCTTGGAAATTCAAGATGGCGCGCGTGGGCGTTCGCCATTCTTTTGCGTGACGAACGATCCCAACCCCTAGTCAGTTATCATACCAGCTCCCATTACGCACAAAGGTATATCTCGCATCTATCTATGTCAGTGTAGTCTTTATATACATGTGCATATATCACAATCCTATAACATACATATATACTTCTTGTACATAAGCGTGATACCGTGAGCAGCAGTGTTTAAAAGCCTTAGTCAGTCCCATAATAAATGGAATTATTAAATCATAATATTGAGGTTAAGCAAGAGAAAAAATGCTACAAAGCCTGAAAGAGGCACGTTCAGAATTCAATTTAAAAAAAAAAAAAAAAAAAGTTAAAAGGTTAAACAAGAAGAATATGACAGAAAAGAAATGAAAAATAAATTTCCAAGGAAAGAATTTGTAACAGTTTGAACTATTGATCCAGATTGATAGCGAGAGGCTTGAAGCAAGAGAAGTGATGAAAATGAGTACGGGGTTGGGGAACTTGGCTGGAAGGGTTAGGTGGTTGAAAGGTACATGCACTATAGAAAAGTGTAAAAGAAGGGATATGATTAATTAATCCATTATCATTGGAGTGATTACAGCCGGACAAGTCAGCCCTTATCCACACCGACAGGAGTCAACAATGTCAACGTCAGCGACATCCCACAGAAGGGGTTGTTCGTTCCTTTCTAAGCCCCGGCAACTCTATGTAGCGCAGTATCCTGGCCAACTTTTTCATTCAGGAATCGAGTAACCGCCGATGGCGCCAGTGTTCTTAGGGGTTGAAAAATCGCAAGACCAGCAGCAGCGCTGCGAGCGGAATAATTGCGCGGCTCAAAAAATGAAAAAAAGAAAGGAGAACCTAGACCCTCCCTCTCTATCGTGTCCCATAACGCAGGGGTTGTTAACCACAAGAGTGGTCGGTAACACCGGTGCTCGATAATACTGCTACTGTTGGCATCACTGGTTCCGGTATTCAGGGTGGCTAGGCGCCGGCGAGAGGGCGCGAATGGATAGTGATAATAAAAAAAAAAAATAGAGAGAGGGAGAGACTAGGAGTGGCAGGGGAACGAGGTGGTAATGAATGAACGAGTGAGTGTGTAAAAGAGCCGGAGTGTCAAAGAAAGGGGTTGTAAAACGAAGTGGAGGTGAACAAGGGATGAAAAAAGACGTGAAGTGGAGGGTCTGGCGGTCGAGAACCATGCTAACTTTCGTCCCCCTCGGGATATAACGGAGGATGAAATTAATGTTTGTTACTATACGGGCGGGTTTGACCTTTTTACAGCCGATTACGGAATTGCCCCCGTCGGTAAAACGACACGGTCACGTGGATCCTGTGGACGCGTTTTTGTCCCTGACTTTTCCCTCTCTTTCTCGCTCTTCTATCGCCTATTCTTTCTCCTTTTAGTCATTAAACTATCAAAGCTCCCGCCACTCGTAATTAACAGTCTTAATCCCTTTCGATGCACCGATGCACCTATTGCAGCTTTATAGACATTTCATGTTGATTGATTGTACAAGGTATTTACTGGGAACTCGTTTGATAATATCAGCAGTACAACGTTTGTCAATTTCTTAATCTATTAGGAGTTTGGCGAAGATGAGATTTTTGTGTCACTTTTCTGTCAGAAAACAAAATTTCATAGAGTTATCCTATAATCTCAGTATTACGGTATTTTTGAGATCACTGATGCCGAATCTGATATCAGATATTCAAATTTCAAAATTGCGGATGCAAATTCGAATAGTAGTTTGATTTCGATGAAAGAAGGTAGTCTGCGGTTTTTAAGGTCACAGAATTTGAATCTGATGTGAAATTAGATTTTCAAAATTGAAAATGACCGTTGCAACGTGGCTGATGGAAATCCGAAAAATAGTTGGACTTTAATGGAAGTTTGGATCTTTTGCTGTTTGGGGTAAGATTTTTTGACACCATACCATAGAAATTCGATCCGCCATTTTGAACTGGAATATTAATTTTCATCGGATTGAAACTATTTTTTCGAATTCTCGTTCGTTATATTGGATCCGCCATTTTGAATTTGAAATATCTGATTTCAAAATCCGATTTAACGACCTGCAAAAACTATGATTTACCAAATAACAATCAAATCAGTATACATAGTAAAAACATATTCTTTTTTGTAAGTGCTCACATATGTGTCATAACCCAAAAATGGTACGACTTTTTCCCACCCATATGTGAGTCACTCACAGTGAAGGGGTTAAACCGCTGAACGCACAGTCACAATTTTATCTCAAGATCTTAATTATAGGTAAATGTTTTGCAGACAAAGAAAGTAACGCATAAAGGATGCAAAGTTACTGACATGAGTTTAACATTCCTTCTGAATGTTATATAAAAATATATCACAAAAAAACAGAACAAAAAGGACAATATAAACGAATAAAAAAAAAAACCAGAGAAACCAGATCACTGGACTTCCAAGTATACGAGATATCACGAATACATAAGCACAGAAGGAAAACCCAAAAGAAAAACTACATCAAATATGGGATCCCGCGCACGCGTTCTGCGCAACGTATAAAATATAACATACAAGTACATACATATATACATGATCAAGGGTGATTTCTATGAGCGTAAATTAATTTCATGTCCCTAGACTTTTCCACGTAGTGAAGGAAGTGAAGGGGAGCTGCAAAGGGACAGCGTAGCCTCACATGGTCGAAAGATCGTGGTGAGCACGCACGCACGTGGAAGAGAAAGAGAGAGAGAGAGACAGAACGAGCCGGGGGATGATTTGAAAGAGGGTGGTCAGAAAGGCGACGCAATAAATCAAAACTAGGTCGGTAAATCAGAAATTCCCCAGAAACGCCTAAAATCACAATCTATTCGATACACACGCTGTCTGAATTTCCTGACATATTTATATGGGTTAGAAATCTTTTATTTGTCCATGTCGCATCGTCCTTCGCTTTTTTTTTTCTTCTTTTTTAAACACACGATTTCGTCTCAAGAGTCCACGTGTCCTTTTCACCCAGACCTTTGCTTCGTGCAAGATTATCTAACGCGGACGTTTTAATGTCCCATTATATATATTGCCAAAAATCTGTACCAAAGGGATGCAGTGCATTAATCGAAGCTTCAATCTGTACTCGAGATTACATTGCTTTGGATTGTAAATTAAGAAGAATGTTTAGTCCCTCGTGAATCTTCGATCGCCAAACGCAAGGAATATCCATTCCAAGGGTAGGGAATTTCTCGTAATATTATTTCATGCATACGTCAGGGAGAATTTAGCGACGTCTCTCGAATCTCCTTGCGCTATTTTTCATGACGTCAGGGGGTGGGCACGAACAAACAAATTTTAGGGACATTAGATGCGGTTCGCAATATAAATCAGGAAGACTCATAACGCTCGTCGAAAGAAATCTTAACGAAAGAATTTTCCAAAATATTTCATGGAGAAAATAAAGTCACAGAATCACCACTTTGAAACGCACAACGTACTGAATTCCCAACTAGGGCATTGATACGAATCCGAGTAGTAGCAAAGATGGTGAGAATAGCCGCGCAAGAGATCTACAGTATATACAGATATAGGCAAAAAGACTTGCATTGGTAACAACTATATGTAGCGGTAATGGCAGTAGTAATGGCAATGCCAGAGCTGGCAAGTAGCATATGTACGTAGTATGGTGGACAGAAGGTGGTTTGCGGTAGGATGCGGTAAGCGGCAATGAATTAATCGCTGTGAACAGTGCAACCTCAGTCCAACAGCAACCCAGAGGGACATTGAGAAGGATGAGGTGGAAGGAGGGCGGGGGCTAGTAAAATTGTAACCAACCTCTAGTGCGACCCTCCAAGCATCAGAACCTCTAGAATCTCCACATCCCCCAGGAACATCGTCCCTAAACCCTCACGGTAGAGTCAGCTTCAAACCCCCTTAAAGCCCAGTAGGTAATGCCCGTAACCGCAGCCACATCGTCTAACCGATGCCATTTCATACCAGAATTCTCCAGGTCCAAATTTTGGCAGCTTATCGCTTGACTACAATGTATTAATTATTTGCTATTTCGATGCTTCTTGTGATTTAATTAGTATATTGCGAAGAACGTGCTGAATTATTTACGTAAGTCAGGCCGTGCGAAGAACCGAGAGATTTGAGCGAAACGTCAAAGCGTCGCTCATTGCACACTTTTCTGGTGTTATGGCATATGCCATATTGTGAAACACGTCTCCCTGACTCATTCAGCAAGTAGTGCGCAACAGTACCCAGGCT
>JASANN010000571.1:546211-565901 GCA_031762395.1 Calameuta pygmaea
GTTTTGGTGGAGTTGGGCCTGTTCCACCCCAACTCCCAGTTCATACCGGCTCGTCGATTCCCGGTGAAACAAGAATTAGCTGGCGCCCGCCTGGCATGCGGATGCATCAACGAAGGCTGGACGGCCGAAGGTAACTTACGTTGATTCTCGAAGATTAGTTCGTTCTCGGATTTTGCTTGTCGGTGTCCAGTCAAGAAAAAATACGTTACAATATATACATCAGGACCATCAGAATTATAATAGGTATTAAATTCGCTTTGAAGTTTAGAAAAATTTAAATAATAATAAGTATGTATAAAAGTCAATCTTTGCTGATCACTCTTTATATAAAGTTATTTTTTACGCAATCCGTTTCACGCGTGTTCGACTAAAAATATAAAACTTCCACTTGTCACGTATTTTTTACAACCAGCCCATAAATCAATAAGTTATTTCAAATATTGAGTTATCTCGACACACCCTGTATAGACGGTTTCTGATAATCCGAGAAGATATCGGAAAACCCGTTGCAAGATAGGAAATACGAATAAGATGGAAATACCAATGAAAAAGAGAAGAAACACGAAGCGATTTCGCGGCTAAAATATCGCGAGCTCTGCGCGTCTAAATATTACTGTGGTAACTTAAAATAGGAAGAAATAAGGATGACATCCAACTATGAGGGTCTGAGATTCACTGGCGAAATATAATCGCAAAATATTCGCATATCTCAAAATATGTATTTAACTGCGCCAGCCGATCTAAAATAAAATCTTGTAGAATTTATTCGCTCGTGTCCTTTGTGAGATAAAAGTACAAGGTGACGCTGCAACGTATCAGGTCGCCAAGAACAAAATTTTATAGAGAAAAAAAAAGGCAAAGCTGGTTTCACAAATTTCATTGCTGCCAACCTAATATTTCCACGCGATGACTCTATAAGCCAAATTAATTTTCTTTCCTACCGAAGCCAACGGATACTAAACTTTTTAATTCCAAAGCAAAGCGCCACGGTGTGTATACGATAATAAACCCAAAGAGGATCGAGGGCTGTTTCAGAGACAAGGGGTTAATTGCGTAAGATTGACAAGGGAGTATAAGGACGTTTTGCGATTGGAGACATCACGTAAGGAACCTACATAAGTGAGTCCTGGGAGTTTCTGAAGTGCTGTAAGTGATGGTAGGGTTTTCATCCCCCTAGTGGAAGTAGTGGAGAATGTCTGCTAATCCTTTACAGGGAATTCAAGTGATAAATTCCGTAAATCCCTGTTCAAGCGAACCCCCCGTCTCCCGCTTGCTCATGCTCAACTCCTCGGCTCTGAGCCATCTCTACCCTTAGCATTAAGAAACTACGAGCCACCCCCATTACCTTTTAAACCGGCCGAAAACCACCCCTTTCTCTTAAAGGAACCGGCGGGAACCAACTATAGTCTACCTATCTCTTTCTGTACGGCTTATACATAGATATATATATATATATATACCTATATTCTGGAATGCTGATAAGGAGAGAGGGAAGGTCGCGCTTGGATCCTCTAAGAGAGAGGGGAGGGGGGCGGGTGGCGGGGAGGGGAAGAAAAAAGAAAAGAAGGAGAAGTAGAAAACTGCGATTACAAAGACTTTTCCCTACTACGGACTGACTCCCTAATTCCCAATCCTTCTTTCATTCCGTTTCCTCAGTGCCCAACCCTTGCCAGTCCTTACCGAACCTTTGGCAACCCTCGAGAGGTCAACCTACTTCGCTTCACCTTGTCCAAAGCCATTCGCATTCGCGTTTCCCGGTTCCGCCACTTCTTTCACGAGTGGCGCCACTTTCTTTCGGCTACTTTTACCTACCTCCTTCGCTCCTACTTTCTTCTTTCTTTCCTTCTTTCTCTTTTGGATTAAAACTTTTGCGCTTTGCTACTTTTTTTTTCTCTCTTCGTCGACTATGCGGCGGTGGCTTTCGCGTAGATCCACGAATGCGCCCGACAGGGCGTGCCGTGTTCGTATAGACGCGTGTATACACGTAACTTTGAGAAAAGCTAAGGCCGTCAGGGATAAGGGTTGGTGATGGTGAAGAAAAAAAAAGAAAAGGAAAAAATAGAGTGGATCACGTATACGGATCGCTAAGAACGCGAGCAAGTAGGAGCCAAAGCGGCAAAGTAATCCTCTGGGCTTCCGCTACGTTGGACAAATTTCAGTTTGAAAACGAATTTTCTCTTTTGATAGAATGCCTCATTTCATATTAAACATTCCCTCGCCTGTCCAATTCCGCTTCCGTTACGGTTCACATTCCACTCATCCAACTTCGCATTTTCGTTACTGTTCCGTTGCCACGTTCATACCAAGCTACATCCGTGCATACATGCGGTATGACCTCGATCCTAATATGGATGCTAGACGAACACTCGAGCATTTAATGGGAAAAGTAATGTACAGGGTGTTAAAAAAAACAGTCTGAATAACAGAGATTTTCTCGGCATAGTAAATTAATGGTCACCGAGGTAACTAGCACGAAAGACATAATTTTTCATTTCTATTAATCCTATTTAACGACATTGGACCTTGGAAGGGTCTTTGTATCGTATCTACAGAAATACACCAAAAAATTCTTTTTTTAATTTAAACTCACCATTTTTTTCCTAGACACTGGTCAACTCGTGACGACCGACCCTCGGCCAATCCCTGTAATTTACCTAGTAATGATACGTAATGCCGCCATTACTTGTGACTAAGTGGGCCAAGAGGTCGCACATAAAACATATTCCCTTATTACGGCCCAAGCCAGGACCGTATAAGGGTCCCTAGTACCGGTACTACCACTAGCACCAGTGGTAGCTAGTAGTCCACCTCAATATCCTGAAGTCACCATAGTAGCCTATATAACGGGAGGCTCGCCATAAATCGACTCAGCCCCGAATATTTCCTGGGGATATTAGATCCTTAGAGCGAGAAGAGAAGGAGAAGGCAGAGGGTGGACGATGCGATTACGTCGACAAGGATTCTGAAATTGGCCAGTGAACTTTCATCGATATACCTAAGCTACGAAATTGTTCAGTCAAATATTCATTGCTACAACATGATTCATATAGTTTTTGCGAACTAAAATTAAAATATGATACAAGCCCTTTAAACATTGCGAGACATGCGAATGTACTTTGGAAGAGCAGGGCTGGTTTGGTCGGTAAGATATAAAAATTAATTAATCCATTAAGGAATAATCCAATCCCCGAGCATCGTTATCTGGTCCACGAGGGAGAACCTTAGGCAAAGTAATCTTCCCGTACAGTTAAAAAGATCCGTGTAGACACGTCCCTGATTCACCTCGCAGTTCATCTCCTGGCTGCGCAAAGTGCCTTGTTAAATCCTCGTGAAACTTAAATTTAACTGTAGTACAGGGAGTTGTTAAGAGTCAACGTTTTACAGGCCTCTCAAGGTATCTCTGGCTCTCTGTATGAATACTACATGTATACCGTACGTATGTATCCATGTTATACAGATTATAGGTACACTTTAAAAATTTCATCGTCCGATAAGGATAACAAAGAAAAAAAAAAACTTAATTATGATTATTCATGAAAACATTTCATGAGATCCGTATAAGTCTAATGTAACTTGCATGTAAAAGAATTTTAAGGAAGGCGAACGATTTTTAACGGCTCGGATACTCTTAATGAAAAATCGTGACTGTGTACAGGTCGATTCAAATGCAAGATATCGCCATAAATATAAAGCATCTAAGAACTCGCGTAAAAGAAACAATTCGACTTGCTTGTCGTGCTTTTGAGCTCAGGCTGGATCTAAAGGGGCAGTTAGATAGAAAGAAAGGAGGAAGAACAATAAGATGTAATCTCGTAGAATTATCAGTTCTCCAATTGCAATTTAGCAATCGTTTACTTAATGCTCAAAAGAATCGTCTGTCCAATTGGAAAGTCTCTATCGTGCGATTTTCATTGGCCATTTGTACTACCACTACTATCGGGTCAAGAAGTAAGAATTATCATTATTCGCATTGAACGTGAGACTACAAATTAATTTATTGAAATTCCGTAAGATATAATCTGAAAGTACTGAAAATTTATAGAGACACATTTAATAAACTGGATTTAAAGAATTCAAGTCATTTTCGACAGATCAGGTTCCTTTCAATTTATCCACGTATAGGCGATCCACGTGCTCGATGTGTCACTTTGACATTTCGAAAACAACAAAGTCTTCGATCTTGCTACACGTGTCACAAAATTTTGTTACAAAGTATGCATGTGCATGGTTTCACACTAAATATCAGTATTTTATCTATCTAGTATGAATTAATATAAGACACGAATGTGAAGTTTCGTGCACGAGCTTGCAGCTGATTGCACTAATCACACGAGTCTTATACTCATTAGTACCAGCTAGATACAATGGTTCTTGTAACAAATACTCAAAGAAAATTCTATCTGGCTTTTTTTACGATAGATGGCACTGTTAGCCTGCCTCAAAAAAATTTTTTAATAGGTTTCCCCTTCCTTGTATATATTTTAGATGCCTATGACGTCACTGTCATACATTTTTAAGTAATTACACACACATTTTTCCAAAAAATAATATTCTAAGGTACCCTCTGACGACGGATTACGAGTTATTATTTGGGCATTTCTTAAAAAAATATTATTATTCTATTTTAGTATACATTTATATTACTTCGCGAATAACCACGTGTTATTTGCCAAGGACTGCATTGCTTGCGAAATGTCAAAAAACACATGGTATTCGTGAATAGACGTGAAACGAACTTTTTTATACATAGAAATTTTTTTTTAATTTTTCCAACCTGATATCCGACGAGAAGAAAGAAGTTCTTAGGTACAAAGAAGACATATATATATACATATATATATGTCTATATCTAAAGATGGGAATGAAAGAGGTGCAAAAAGCGGTGACTTGAAAAGTTTCGAAGTTTAAAAATCTTTCAGACAATTCCAGAGGAAGCTTTAACTCAAAGCTCAAGTAAATCTCCAGGCACGTACCCACCGCTGGTGCTACAGTTTTCTAGCGGCGGTGAGATCTACCTACGTGTCCATGTCAATTCGTCTGTTCGTAGTGGTGAAGAAGGGTGATAAAGAGGGGGGTAGGTAGGTTTCGAACCCAGAAGACAGCCCAGCGGCTTGAGCACTCGCAAAAGAGACGTCTCATTCCAAGTTCTTCCTTCTTAATAAATTCTCCGAATGTAGTTAAACTAATTAGAGGTACGCTCGAAGAATTTTAAAATAATATCAACGCCCTAAGCCCTCAAAGAAAATCGGATAAGAGTATAAGGACGTGATGGAGAGTCGATACCCGTGACCTCGGTCGAAGTGTCTCCAGAAGACCTTAGAATTAAGACTAAAATCTGAATGAAAATAATTAACTTCCTGGGCAAGAATATTTTTTTCGCACAACGTACGCGAGCCT
Organism: Calameuta pygmaea; assembly: GCA_031762395.1. Classification (NCBI taxonomy): domain Eukaryota; kingdom Metazoa; phylum Arthropoda; class Insecta; order Hymenoptera; family Cephidae; genus Calameuta; species Calameuta pygmaea. Next base: position 551,609 of record JASANN010000571.1, read on the forward strand.
AGAGACGGGGTTTGTCTGTGAAAATCGAAAGATTTCCACTACCGTGTGGGATGGCAGGAAAAAAAGTTTCACAGCAGTTTAGCGGAGTAAAAGTCGTGCCACGAAAAAATCCCAGAGTTGCTGGAAGAATGGTGGAAGGTGGGTATGCAGGTGGGGAGGTGGAAGGAGGGGGGGCTTGGGTTCCTGCAGGAACTCAGGGATAGAAAAGTTTCGACAGGACTGAAGACAAAGTAGAAGAAACAAAGGAATGCTGCTGCCTCTGTTTCTTCCCTGCTGCCGTTGCTGGTGCTGCCTCCTTTTCCGTGGTCCTGCACAGAATTGGAAGCAACTATCCAATTTCCGAGGAAACGAGGAACGGGGGGTGCAGTGGGTGGCTGGAGGACCAGAAGGCGCCCGGGAGATGGTGGAAGGTACGAGAAGGTCGGACCGAGGAGAACCTCTGTGCTCGGATGCTGGGAGGATACGAAGAGAAGATATAGGGAAGCTGGTGTAAGTAGTGTAGCCAGTGGCAATGGTGTAGGTAGTGGAGGTAGGAAATCGGATGAGATGTAGGACGAGGAGGAGGATTCAGCTTAGCGGTCCAGCCACCCGGAAACTCTACGTTCCTGGGAAACCTTTGAAAGATTTTATAAACGCTGACGTCACTTTTTCACCCCCCCCCTCCCCCCACCCGTACTAACTTTACCATCATCGGCATCACTATCATCGCTCCCTTATCGTTGAGAAACGAACTGTGTGATCAAGACACATAAAAAATTGAACCAACCCGTATCACTCTCGGTTCCCCCCCCCCCCCTCTCTCTCTCTCTCTCTCTCTCTATTAAAAAAGACCAAAAAAAATTAAAATAAAATCATCCCTCTTTCTTCTCACGTTTCGCAAGACCCCTAAGGGAAGAATGTTACCTTGTCATTTTCATATTACAGAAACGTCCATAATTCTCGCTCGTGTGGCACGAATTATTATTCGTTATCGCTATACGGAGCCGTTCAAAAGGGGGACGAAGAAAGATGAAAAAAAAAAGAAAGAAATAAGAAATAAGGAATCCCATAAAATTCTACAAGGCAGACATAATCGTGGCTAGAATTTACGGTAGAGAGATACTGCTAATTCCTCGACTACAAACAAACAGAGCGATAAGGCAGGCAGGCAGGCAGGCAGGCAGGCAGGCAGGCAGAGCCACCCTTAAGAAGGTACAGGGAGTTTCAAGATTTCTCTGTGGCTCCCGCGTGGCGTTCGTGCCTTTCAAACTATCTCGGAGACTTTCTTAGATTAGAGAGGAAGGAAGCCAGCCAGTAGAGAGGAGTCCGCGAGAGCGGAAGATGCCTGGCTGAGCTGAGAAGGGATAAAAAAAAAGAAGAAGGAAAAGTAGGAGAGAAAGACAGGCGCCGGTTCCTGGAGGAATGGCGGGATATAAAGGGAAGAGTACCCTACTGGAATAATACAGTGATGGTAGTAGTGAAGATTGTAGCGAAGGTGGTACTGCCCTAGTAAGAGTACTGGTAGGTAGGAGTAGATGGCGAGACTGGGATATTTATACCGTGTGAACGTGGCTGTTTGCTCCGCTAACTAACTACGTGCTCCGGCACTTTTAACTGTTTGCTGCAATGGAACTCCCTGTAATCGTACGGATCCTTTTCTTATGTCTACGTACATATCGTACACATAGTAACGTACATACGTATCTGGCGTCGCTTACGTATATCCCCTATGTACGTTGCTGTAAGAATTACGTGCGCACCATTTTATTGCAACAGCAGATAACAAAATCTCTCGTTATCAGTCCACTCTAGATATTGCTCGTACCGTCCTAAGATATTGAACAGACCAGTTATTTTTAGCATTATTTATAAAATTTTTCTCAGTATATATACATATATAAATAAGCCAATTTCTAAATATTTTGAATCGACAATTCCTTTTACGATATAGGATCCATAGGATCAGACTTCAGTCTAAAGGAACCTTCTCTTTATGAATTAAAATGGAGTCCATTTATAACGACGCGCGAGGGACAGGGAAACGATGACGTATTAAAAGGGCGACATAATAATTAAAATTCAAACGTGTAGCGACGTATTTATATTTCTAGCCAAACTTAAGGGGGCCAAGTACAATGCAATATGCGGTTGATTGTTATTAGCGGATACGTAATAATCGGACTCCATTGTATAACGTAGAGTCCCCTAATGAGCACGACTTGTAAATTCGTTATTAATTATTTATTTTATTCGTAGATTAGAAGGAACGCTCGAGATAATCGTTAAGCCGCTTTCGACAATTTAATCAAGTTACCACCCTTTAGGTATAGTGTCAAAGCTTGCTAAAGTGCATTAGAAATAATTAATGCATCCGCCACAGTCGCTAGCCCTGCTTTAGGGATATCCCAACGAGAGTAGGATACGACCATCAGACTGTAACAAGACTGACTTAGCTAATCCCGGGCTTGGCGTCCTTACGGATCGGTCTAACCCAAGGACCAAGGACGTAACATTAGCTTTCCTAATTATTTACACCATTGACTTCCCTAGATCCGCTCTAAGTTTCAAAATGGCTCCCGATATAAAGTCCCTTGGTATCCCATACCAGTGACCTCCTAATTAGTTTCGATTATTTAACCCTTTTCGGGACCACTGCGAACACCATTCACAATTTTACACCAACTAGCCGAGACTTCTAATTCGAGGATACAGACGACATAAACTTTTAAATAAAAGCACACAATTTCATTTCGATCGCAGAAAGATACATTTTACCGAACAGTCTGATTGAGAGTAACAATTTGCGTTAAAGTAATAGTACTCGCTGATTGGACAATTAAGTACAGTCTCTGGAAATAGCATAGTATATTTAAGGATTGTCTTTGAGCTTGTACATATACGTCCGTTTCTGTTCTATGTGCGGATACGGATGTATATATATATATATATAGGTGGACAGAAAGGGGCTGATGGGGATACTAGATGCAGGCGACATTAGTTCCAAGCGATTTGGCAACCGTGCGATTTAACACGAGGGCTATTATAACTCGATATAGATATAATCACGATGAAATTCGGTCTCTACGGGCAACCTCTGCTGCGTCGTATTTTTATGTGCTTCTATGTAATTTATATAAATATATCTATACACATATCATTACGTGCAGGTATCTATGTATATCGTAGACGACTAGCAGAAGCAGAAAGCGAATCGGACGCCATTATAATTTGGCTTCCAAGAACGTTTGCCAGACTGTATAATGGGTTATATATTTGTATAGTATATATATATATAGTACATATATGCACATACCTGATACCCACATCGAACCTTGGAATATCGGATTGGCATTATACCTACTACCGAAGTCATTTTAGATAACGGGCTAAGTTTCTCGAGAGACGCCATTGGCTTGGAATTACCTAACGGAAAGCGATGAAGGAGCCATTTTCATTGCTGAGAAAATTCGAAAGAAACAAGACGGCCGAGAAGAGTAATTTATTATCTTATTATATATATGTATACTTATTAACTTGTAATGCAAAGTTATCGACGGAGCGAAATTCTATTTACTATTTTTTTTTTTTTATTTTGCCTAGTGACGACATTCGCGTTGCTATTATTTATCCTCGTCGATTGCAAGTCGACAAAGTCAGCGAGTTAATTTTGTGCTCGATCATTTCGGTCGTCGATCGTCAAATAAATCGGACGTGATAACTGATACGATAGATACGTGAAAATGTTGGCGAATTCATAAGACCAGCCTAAGGGTCTATCAGTAAATGGTGAATGTGTTAATGTACGTTGCGGTTGCCGCATGAAATTACAATAAGGATCCATGAGATATACTGCAACTGGAGAATCCAATTATCACGTGGACAGAGGATAATTAATTATTGAGAAAAGACGGCAGACTAATCTAAGTCCTGAAACGTTGGACGATCGTCAACGCGAGAGCAAATCAATTCATTTTTATTATTATAGGTACTTGCGTTGTGCATTCGGCAATATTTTCATATCCAGTCAGTGAATTAATTTCGTATTTATTCAGTTAGTTTACGATGTTTAAATATTATAATTGAACGCAACGTGGCAGGCAAAAGTATCATAAATTTTTAGTTTATGGATAATCAGTGTGTCGTACGACTATATTTGAAATTATTATAATCCGATTCGCGATAAAGTTTTAGACTTGCGTTAATCGGTTATATTTTTTGTTACTTACTAAATTTGAACAGTAATAATTTAATGTCCTTTTTTTATTTATTTCAATTTTGTGCCTAAAATATATATATATATATTGCGACATATAATTTATATATAGGTGTGCAAATAATAAGTTTCCATTACAACCTGCTTTTTTAAGGTATTCTCGCACGTTACGGCGCACCAGCATATTGCGAAATGAAGGTGAAATAAGATCATTTGAAAAAAAAGGAAGTTTCATGAGTACGTCGGTTTGCTTAGTGTTTCTTTTTTTTTCCTCGTCCCTCTCCTCTTTCTTCCTGTCTCGGCATCTTTTTCTTTGTTTGTCGGTACTTTTTTCTTTTTTTCCTTCGCCCCTTCAGGTTAGCCACTTATTTCCGTTTCATTTCGCCGCGCTACGTTGACGTGCCGTATTCAAATTAAGCATTAAAATAGGAAATGTTTACTATCCGACAATCTCGATCCTTTCGTGTCGCTCTTTGTCTTTGGCGCTGCTGAAGTTTCTCTTTTTAACAATATTCCTTTATTTTTCTCATCCGTTTCGTTTCCTGCTATACGGGATATTTAAATGGGTATTTTTTCTGTCTTCCAGAAATCCGATATCGTTCATTCCCATTTGAAACTCGACGCTTATTTACGTGAAAATCGTATGGCTGCATGCAGATGACATTAATGTACTTGTAAATATAGACGTGGGAGACGTTGCTGTGCGTTGCTTGAAAATATCAAAGTGTAAAATAATGTGGGTAAACTGTTTTTTTTTTTTCATTCCCCGTATAGCGATGATAATCTACCGGGTGACTCCGTAAATGGTTGAATTAACAAACTATTAGAAGTAATTAGATCCGCGTCCAGTAAATTAAACGCCTCGACGACGACAACGAGTGGGAACGTTTAAACGCTCTTTTATCTAGATTGCCAACCTAGGAGCATGAAAGAGAGGCGAACTAATTAAAGGACAACTATTCCAAAGTTTCGCGTGCACGGATGTCGAACGGAACCAACGCTCCAGGCATCCTCGTCCTGTTGACCCTTGGACTCCCATTTGGGACTTTCCACAAAGAACCCTGCATACTTGTGCCTAAAATATAATTTGAGAAATTCTGTGAACTATATCAAATATTCGAATTATCTATTACTGCTCTGAGTGATAAGAATTCGCGTATATCGTTAAGATAAATAAGACTTTTTATTTTCAGTGCAAAGTCTGTTACAAGTTGAAGTGACTTTGTTGTATTCGAAAACCATATTAAGATGGCCCTTAAAAAGCATATCAATGTCACCATTTAATATGTGAGCAATAGTTAAGAGCTGTTGACGGATAACTGATTGACAATAAATCCTGTTATAGTTAATTCAGGACTGAAGTTAGGTATAGGTGACTCCTGCGCATTTAAACCTATAGAAAGTTGACCCCGTCAAAATATATAGGAGTCCTGGATAAACTATACGGCCAAAATTCAAGTTTTGACCTCATGAGAGTCTCTGAATACGAGGAACAGAACCAGCGGATATCCGGTGATGTAATTTCCTGCCTTTCTCGTGCTGCACTGCGAGAGTCAAGCGGCTCCTATGTAGGTTAGATCCTCGCGAATGTCTCGAGCGATACTAGCGCCATGTCGCTTTCATCAGCGTTCCGTGGGCGGATCTGAATATAGCCTTTTCAATTTACATTTCCTAATTCAAATTTATCGCGACTAAGTTTTACAATTATTCGAAATATTTGCTTTTATCGAATGGAAGGAACATGCAAATTATACACTTTGGAGACACACTATATAAAGAATCGAAAATTTTCGACTTTTCATTTTTTTTCTCTATATAGAAAACAGGAATATCAGTACACATAACGTATCTATAAAAGCACTCATCATTAAGTATACAGGGTGGTTCATTATAAACCAAATCTCTTTTATTTGTGAGGATCCGAAAAAAAGCCTTAAAAAATAATTTGAATGGTCTCGAAGCTCAAACACGATGAAAAGAAATTTTATTTCATAGGCAGTTACGATCAGGAAATGTTTTCCTTTATAAATATGCTGCATCCTTGAAACAGCGTATACATTTATTATAAATGTAAATCGCATAGATTTTGTCTTTCTACGAGTAATAATGCATATTAGTTTTCACGCATGACTTCCCTTGTGACCCTGAAACTTAATGAGTCGAATAAGATAACTTGGAACAATTTAAAATCGTCTTTTTGAATCATTGCAAATACCAATATGTTATGGATCACTGAAATTAGTCATTATTAACTCAACCCTCATTAAACAAAAAATACATTCCATAAAAAAAGATACATCAATACCCGTTTGATAAATCTAAAAAAAATGATTACAAAAAAATTCTTTTTACATTAAATTCACTCTTCGAAATTACTCACATTATGTGTTAAACATTTTTTGTCGGCTGTGCACAAATAAAGGAGATATTAAGGCGTTCAATTTCTAATGGACCACCCTGTATATGAGCGATTCCATCAGACTTTAGCTACCCGTATGTTATTTGCTGTGCTACGTAGATTCTGTCTTTTTTATTTCGAACACAGATATCCCGGAGACGTTGAATCGTATCAAAAATGATAAAAAAATAAAAGTTTTGGTTTTCTTTAGTATCTACAATAAAAAAAATTTTTTTAATGTTTTGAATAATCTAAATCTATTTTCAAAAAAAAAGAAATACACATTTTTTTTCCTGACCCAAAGCCCCATTGGAACTTTTCGTAATATTCTGTAGACAAAATATGAATTTTGTGCAAAATTATAAATTGTAACGTCCGACCGTTATTTATTCACCAATTTTTTTTAACTTACAAGAACCAAAATTGGTTCTGCCATAGGAGTCACATGAACAGGCTATATCTTCAGCCGGTGCGTATGGCCTGAATAACCCTGTATGTATATCTATATACACACACACAAACACATATGTGAATCTCCTTTGATCTCTACACGACCTGCCCGTTGCTCTCTGATTGTCACGGTGAAATTCTCACACACGAAGCATCGAAACCAATTTAATTTTGTTCCATTACGAGTACACTTATTCCTGGCACTGGGAATCCAACAACTATACGTGACTATTTGTGAACACACGTTCTCACGTTTACTTCGTCAGATTCTCTCCGAGAGAACTGACGAAAATTTATCCAGTAACCGCATGCGAAATATTCCCATTATCATATTAAACTTTGTTTTATAGAGTTTCGAGTTTCTAGATCCTCCGGCTGAAAAACTAGCTGTCCCTCCGCGTTTCAATTCGCTGCATTGTGACTTCCTTGGTCGAAAGAATCTTGACACCCAATACCCGCAAAAAATGCACGTAACTTAAATACCTTTAATACCCGATTGTGAACCAGCCCAAAGACGGACATAGGAGTCTATGTGTCTTAGAAAGCAGACCTTATCAATGGTATATTATATTCACGTGCGTTCTTTGTATACAAAAAAACATATTAAAAACTGAAAAAAAAAGAGATTTCTGGAATAATCAAATTTGAAAAATAAAATTCACAGATGCCTAATCACCCTCGAGCCGTAGTCGTTGACGTATTAATTTCCGCCTAAAGATTCCAGCGTATTGAGATTCAAGAATCATCTCTTCGGACTGATAAAAATATATTAATAACAGCAAATAAAGGAGGACGATAAGAAAAAAATAATATTAAAAAAAAAGCTGCAACTACAGTTAGAGGATCAGTAGGTAGGTATAATCCTGTAAATGCAGGCGACGCTTCGAGTCGCGTAATTATTTCCTGCAAGAGGGGATGGGGCGCACCATTATCGGGTCGACGTCGGGATCTTGAAATCGTCGTCGACGCTACCCGAAGGCGACGACGAGAACGTCTTCAGGTTCTGGTACGTTTCCAAAGAGCCGGGTGAGGTCCTGACGTTAAATTCAAGAAGCGTCAGCGTATTCAGGTTCCAGCCTTCTCTCGCTCTATCTCTGTCTCACTGTCTCCCTTTCTCTCTTTATTTCTGAACGCGTCTATTGCACAATAGCACTGCGTCACATCGAGGACGTCTCTAAATCGCAATACGCGTGCTCGCACTCACTCGCTCGCTACTCACCTTGGGTTTCCACGAAGAGCCGCATGGTGCAGAGCATTGAAGCCATTGTTGTTCGTGCGAGTGATGTCTGCTGCATGGTCCAACAGCAGGGCCAACATGTCGTCGCGTTTCTTGGAGATCGCATCGTGTAACGGAGTGTCGCCCTCTGAGTCCTAAAGAGAGAGAGAGAGAGAGAGAGAAAATAAAAAAACTTTTAATCTATATAAAATCATTAATAATCTATACGATATTTCATATCCGTATACATTATTGGTATGCAATATATTTATACGGGTGCAATATATGCACTTTTTTGGTACAATCGGAAAAATAATGCAACGTTATCTCAAGGTCAGAATTTTCAATGCGGAGACTAGCATTGCGTCATTGGAGTGCATGGAATAGAATATAAAAATTTTTTATCAGCGTTCATCCCCTTTCTTTTATTTATGCACTCAGTGTATCGAGCATTTAATGTCTGCAATTGTTTTGGAATAATGATAAAAGTAAACGTCAATATTTGCGTCTTTATGGACACGGTTGCGTTCGTAGTAGCTGCACTGCATATACTATATATTTTTACGATGAGCTCTAAAAAATAACTCATTCCACCCTGGCAATCTTTAAGAACTGCATGAAGATTTGTGTATGTACAGGCATATATTATATATGTATGTATGAGTCTTTATCGCCGTGTTCGCAGAACGATTTCCCGTGCGTACATAGCCATGTGATTAAAGCGCATGCGCATGGCATTAGTAGTGAATAAAAGTGCATCGCTTTGAGCGTTTATAAATTTTGAATTTATTTATTTATTTTTTTTTTTTAATCAAACATATTCCCTTTCAAGCGTTTGCCTTTAAAGCTATTACGTGCGTAACTGAAATGCTATATGCAGGATAAATTTATTAATAACCCATAAATTTTCATGAATGGAGCAACGATTGTTGTTAAAAAATAATTAATCCCACTCGTACAGTTCGTCGCAGAGTTTCACGAAATTGTAGTCTTTATTTTTGTTCTCGTCAAATTTACATTTTATATCGCACATAGGTGCATGTGTGCCCTTGCGTAATTAATCAAGGACCATTAATTATTATCCCCACGTATAGTCGCACGTGTATGCATATACGTAGAGACGACGAACACTGCTGGCGAAAAAGCGACAATAACGAAAACAAATTTACACGCCGATCGATGCCTGTGGATACAGACTCTTTCGAAAACAACGTGTCGAGTGGAAAAAAAAAAAGGAAGTTTGATATATCGGAGGGTGAAGGATTACTCGGTTGAAGTAAAAAGTAGGGCGGACATGCTGTGCGTGGACATAGAAACGATATGGATTTCGATTGAATTTCAGAGTAAGATACTAGAATAAAAACTGATACTAAAGGGAGGGAGGAGGGAAGGGGGGGGGGGCGGCAGCCGAGGAAAAAAAATGAAGTGTAAACGGAATCGATGGTGATGTAGAATCGAATGGATACGACGGTACAATCAATTAATTAATCAGTGACTATGCACTTGGCTTAACAAACAAACGGGACATTGTGCCAGTAGAACATTTCACAAAGGATCAGACGCATACTGGATACACGAGTACAGATTCTATTTACAGGAACGACGTAGCACTTGTACCATACTGGAATGGTGTCATTACACTTCCTATTGGTAATAGAAGCTATGGAGAAATTCAATGCAGAAATAGTCAGACCGATAGCAGGCAGTTTCGAATAAAATAATGGAACAGATAGATAGGAAGATAAATGTTATAATGATAAATTTATGTTTATAATTTACATATCGTTTATTAAATTTTTTTTTTTTTTCGGAATAACTGGAGTCACGTAATCGATCAAAATTGCGATTACAAAGTGCTCCAGGGCTGATTAAAAAAAAAAAAAAAAAAATGATATTATACGAAAAATTCGATGTTTGACGTTAAGAAAAATTTAATATTAAGATAACAAGTATTTCGAAATTAAAAAAATAAATAATTAGAGAGAAAAAGCGAACAAAAGAATTAGTACGACGATATCGTAAGACCGCGAGGAGGGAGTGTAAATTTCAGGGAAGAATTATTCGATTAAAATACCGTCGGTCGCCATGGAAAGCTAACTGCGTAAATAATGGGACATCAGGCGCAGATACTTTATGGGGATCTAGCTGGGAAAAATCCATTGTATAACTCCAATAACCATAAGACATAAATTCGCCCTTGTGAACACACAGGCGCAAAACTCTGAGTGCACTGGCGCATAGGGAATGCATGAAAAAGTGCATGGGCAGATGTTAGAGTAAAAGTGCAGTAAGTAAGTGCCCATGTAAAGGATTGCATACATAAAAAAAATGTTGAGGAATCGGGTAAATACGCGGGTGCGTTTCCATGAGAAGTAAAGAGGCACATAGAAACCCGTTGTGACAATCGTACGTGTACTCGTGGTGTACGGGGCGCAAACAAAACCAGTAGGAAAGGCGAAGCCAATACGCAGGGACTGTACCAGAAGAGGAATTCGTACCGTTCCCGGTTCTACTATCTCGTACTATAAATGCTGGGCATGTGTCACCCTAAGGGCATTGGGAGCGCAGGGGGTTGCGGAGAACGGTAGGGGGGCGAACGGGAGGCTGTGAAATCGAGCTGGAATGTACTTTGCGATCCGACACGTCTTATTTATTTATGCCACCGGCAACAGGAAGCTGCAAATATTTTCATTTACTTTTTATCTCGAATTTTTCTTTTTTTCTTTTTTTTTTTGCACACGACTCCCCATATCCCGTGTAAGAATCGGAACATTTGTCGCAGTCGGTTTCGCATTCGTCTACCGACGGGATCAGTTTCGGTCGATGAACCAGCAGTAGGTCGCGCAATTGTCAATGAGAAAGGAAAACAACAATAAGCATCGCTGGATCGCGTAGCCGAAGTGTGGATGACAATCAGTGCTGATACCGTTGGCTATGGAGACCCAGGGGGTTGGCTTCCGGGGCTTGTAAATACAAGGGATGACTGCATAGAAGAGATAGGTACGCCAGCTAGTAGGTAAGCCCTGGATACGATCAGCCAAGTGTCGCGGGCTGATTGCACCGCAAACATTGACCCGGCTAATTCTCACCCGTGATAACACACCCCTCGTTGCCAGCCAGCCCTCTCGTCGAAGGTGACGACGAGGTAACTATCTGCTGATTGGAGCTTTAAGATTTTACCAAGACTTTTCAGACGGATGCACTTGGACTTATCGTTTACGTATTTCTTATTCAAACCAGTGACTGCTGTCAGTGGATTAACCAATGGATGAAAAAATATGATAAAAATTTTACAAGAGACAAAATTCCATTCTTAGAGGTAAAAGTAATGATAATAATTTTTTTAATATAACGCGTTGCTGATCATATGGACAAAAGTATTAATTCGGAATAATGTAAAATTTTTGGAAGAAAAAAAATCACGAGCTCGGTCAATTTATAATGGCGTTGTTATACCGGTTATTATAATTTATTTAAATAACAAATCAAAAAAAATTATGAATTTTAGAACAAACTCGAGAATTGTCTTATAATCACACGTGAGATCTTGTTTAAACTAGTCCTTTTTTCTTCTTAATATTCTTGCATTCATTACCCATTCTAGCACACACATCACCCATACCAATCGCATATGTAAAATAAGTAAAAATAAATTAAACAAAAAACAATATCGCTTATCTTGGCGTTGAATTTGTCGAAACCAAATTAGGGACGTAGAGGTGCAACCTTTCCGCTTCTTGAACTGGTCCGATATTCCCGGTTCAGTCGTTATTTGGGACGTTGTTACCCGATGCAGATTTTGTAGGTTAACAGAAAAGCCCTTTCTATCTTTTTCTTTAGGAACAGCTTTGCCTTCGGTAATTGGAACAGAATACTAGTGAATATCTATGATGTTGTTTTAAGAAGTTTTGTTTTTTATATGATTACCTTTGGCGAAATTTCACAGCTTGCCTGGTGACGTCCGCTCTCGCTGGCGGTCCGAGACAGAAAGGGACGACACCAGGCAGTAAACGGCCGAATTTTAAGACCTATACTGAATGATAGCACTAGCTTTGAAAGTTATCTAAGAGATGGCGTTAATATTTACATTTGACTCATTACAATGTTCACATCACCTTAAAGCTACTTTTATAAATCTGATAAATGCTATCACTATGTAAGTTCCCAATTTAGTGTCGAAATCTGTGTTGCACTTTCAATAATATACACCCTTGTTTTTATATGTGAAACTTAGCTGAGTTGCGTAATAATGTACAATTATATTAACCATAGATAAGGAGTGTCACTAATTTTTCCCCGGAGAGAGAATGTGGAGTCCGCTTCGCCCCCACATGGTTTTCTCTTTAAGGCTGTGTCACAATTATATATTGATGAGTGTTAATACCATCTAGGCTCCCCTCCCCCTCCAGAGAGTGAAATTGAATTATGGAAGAGGTTTGAATTCAAATATATCATTTTCTAGCTAAGTAGCGTATCTTGAAATGGGTTTGAGGTGCATATAGCCCCACATTCTGTTTCTAATAATTATGTTATATCTCCTAATATAAATAATAGACAAAAATATTAAACTGGATATATTTGTTTGATTGCAGAAAAGGGTGATAATAAGGAAGCACAATTATTTCTATAAATCAATTGAAGGCACACCCTTCTCTTTGGGGTTGGCATTGCCGGAAGGCTACGGCATGTATGAACTACTTGCCGAGCAAGAAATAAAACACTCCATAATAAATGGTAAATATGAAAATAAATACATTATTTTAACTTACTGTTCTATGTTATACAATATATCAATGGCGAAGAAATTATTTACAAAAACAAATATCGTGCAAGGTATCCAAAGAAAATTTAATGGCAATCTTTCTCTAAAACAATATTTCAATCAGTAGATGACGGGATAGTAAAGGAGACTTATTCCGAAAATTTGAGAAACGTTCTTATACCGTATAAGGAAATGGAATGTAATAAACACAGCTGAATGAAATAATAGACAATTTCATGAGGTGCATGAGTAAGCAATTATTAGAGTTGAAGTGGTTCCAAACTGACGCATAGTAAACGTTAACATATATTCTTGGAAAAACTGCATCGCAGTATGATACTACCCAACATACTGCTGCATACAGAATTAATGACCCAGTAAACAAACTGCATAGAGATTACACTGGTATGTAATAAAAAGGTAAAATGTACGTCTTTCAAGTATAAATATGGCTATGGTAGTCGTAAAATATGGTTTACATAGTGACATTATTTAATGGTTACACGGGAAGGGGGAGGGGAGTTTGATAATATTTTGATTATAAGAAACTGTTTTTAAATTCATTTATATATCAACTCATCAAAAAGTATCATAAATAAATGACAGATGTATTTTAATCATTTTATTATGACAAGTAAGTTTTTTACCTTATCATTAAATTTACGACGAAAAGACAATAGCAGTTAACACATTTTATAAACACAAATGAACATTATTAATGTGTTTTGTAGAATGTTTGATTCCTTACTTTTAAAAATGTGTAATTGCTTTTATATAATTATTGAATAATATAAGCGATAATATACAAATTGTTTCCAAAGCCTTGCGCATTTAATGTGGCGTAGACCAGCACCGACTGTTTTGTCGTGTAGTATGTTGTATTTGATTATTATAAAAGGTAATAAGAGTTGTTTCCCAATTGATTTATCAAATTGTTATACCGTGAAGTTACTTTTTTTTATGATTTTCTATTCGTTCGCAAACTTAGCCTAATAAATGACATATACTGTAACAAAAATGTTACTGCAGACTCCTCCTCGCCACTTGGCTCGAGGGTACCACTCGCCTCGAGCATTGCGTATTGCGTGTATTCATTGCATATATTTAATGTTTTATTATCATTGTTAGTAACGTAAGACCCCTGCCCTTTACCCTTTCCTCCCCACTCCCACTCCCCTTGGGCACTGGCTCGGAGACATTGTAATATTCATTTATTTAATTGTCATTATCAATAGTAAAATTATTCATAATCATATGGGAACTTGATAATTGAGT
>JASANN010000571.1:566001-585658 GCA_031762395.1 Calameuta pygmaea
GACCTATACTGAATGATAGCACTAGCTTTGAAAGTTATCTAAGAGATGGCGTTAATATTTACATTTGACTCATTACAGCGTATTTGTTACGATGCTTGACTTCAGGTTGGCTACCGGTGGAGTTTTCTGAAAAACATGTAAAACTGGCGATTCTCGAGGACGAAATAGAATCGTACGATGTAATGTCTGAGAAAATAGTGGCATTCAGTCCAGACAAACCCAGTGCCTGATTGCGACCTTCCGCCTTTCCAGTTTCTACTTTTGAAGAAGCAAGCGGAAGCCTTTGCACTGTTTCACGGATGTTCCACATTCCGGTTCTGGTTTCGATGCTGGTTCAGGTTGCTGATGCTGGTAGCGCTACATCTCAGCGATACCGCACAAAGGAAAGACGCAGATCCCAGTATGCGGGTCGTATACCAAGTCTACGTTTCTGCAAGGGATGCTTGCTTACCCAACGCTCCCGGCAAGTGTTATAAGAACTGGAGTTATCCAACTCGTTACGAACTTCGTGCCGAATTTAAGAATGATAATTCGACCTGCTCAAAGTACATGAAAGAGGAAACTAAAAATATGTAATTATGGTGTGGAAAAAAAAGGAATATTGGAACAGCGTATTCGCGATGCACATTTATGGATGCTTGTCGGGAGAAACGTATTCGGTACCAATTGATTTCAAGATAAAATCGTGAATCAATAATGACAAAAAAATGTGCGTTCGGTCGCTTTGTCAAAAATGGCAAAGTAACGAAATCAGCATTGAAAATAGCAAGGCACAAAAGACCTTCCGACTAACGTGGTATTCGTGAAGGTTAGGACAATTTATTCGCCAGCTGCCAATAAAATCGATACCTTCGCTCTGACACTACCCGAACCCATGATCCTCTCTGCCATATCGACGATCACCACCCGGGTCGAGATCGACATTAATCGCGCGATCAAAAGTCCATTCTTTCTCGCTTGCTTGCGCCGTTCTTGATTTCATGATATTTTCTTCTTTTTTTTTCAGTAATTTTTTTATTCCGCATTGCGACTGAAGAATGATGGAAAAATGAAGGGTTGAAACGAGAATAGAAAAAGCTGCAGAGAGATTCGCGTTAATGGCGAAACAATACTCGATGCTTTTTTCGCTTTTCCCGATAGCACAGAAAATTCCATTCGCTCCATATATCCGAGAGCGCACATCCTTTTTGGAATCCGCTATTTTTCTTTGTACTGAATTATGTAAACGGGAATTTTATCGGTACCGGGGGGGGTTCGATTTAAATACCGTGCTGTTTTTATTACTCGCTACATTTTTAAATTCATCCATCGTAAAAATGTGAACGTGATTAATTTGAATAAGCGTGCGTATGCATATATATGTGCATATAAAAATAGTTTGAAAAAAAAGCCAAGAAAAATATATATAGAGCTAGAAGACATCTTGTGTGACTCGGAATGAAAATATCTGTAAAATGAAATAAAACGAAAATTCGAAAACGGAAATTCTAAGGTAACACCCTTTAGGCATATTCGCTTTAGTGAAAAAGTGGTAACACTCGAACAGCCACGAAGAAGCCTAAAGTATTCAAAAGGACAAATTTCGGAAACCATCCCGTCCAGGCAAAATTTGTCCAGGCGTGAACGAATTCGAACAATGCGGTCAAAAGGATGAATAAAATAAAAAAAAACTTCTACAGAGAACCATAAAAGGAAAAATATATATATATATATATATATAAAATCTAAGTTGAACGATGCTTAAAAATATTTCAAAAAGATCTGTTGGTACTTAGGTACCAATTACGGTAACCAAGTATCACTTACTATGTATTTACTAGCTTGAAAAAGTTTCCGAAAAGAGGTCAAAACCGAGCTATGACTTTTTCATTTCCTAGATACTTTTCGAAGACCAGTCCCATGCATGTACATACTTAGGTGCAAGGTATCATAATTAAAATAAAATATGATACGCAAATGAGTGGCATCCGCAATAAGAATTTTATAGGACAAAAATTATTTGAATCGACCACTCGCGTGCAGGTATGCAATGTCCACAGATATATATATATGTATATAAAATAGGTAGAAAAGCGGCTCTATACGCAGGCATGCAAAATTTATGAATTTCGACGGGCACTCGGATAGTGTCGAGTGAACCACCCAACTAAAACCACCATTACCACCATAATCGCTATTACGCAAAACGCCCATAGTTTTAGGCGTCGCGGTTGGTACACGTGAAGAATCATCAATGTATACGTATAATCGTAATGCTATGTACCGTGACTATATATAGTAAATGCGTGACACGCGTTAAACGTATCACTATGTTTCACGTGTGCTGGTACGTTACGTTTAGTCCTGGCATCGATGATTAGTCCGGCTAATTTATGTGGAACGAGCCGTAAGGCCGCTAATTAATATGAATTACGGAATTTACCAGGATTTTCCCCCAGAAGCCATGACGCGTCACGTGCCTCTGTACTGTTCGTATTTATTTATAGTTTTTTCTTCTCTCTACTTCCAGGCCGTTGCTATAAATAGTGCGTGGGACAATTCATAGTAAATTTCGGGCGAACCAATTAAATTTTTAATCGATACCTTGAATTCGTTACGTCAAAGAGTTTCAAGTGCAACGTGGCTAATGGGAACGTACCGTTGAAGGGAAATCATTAAAATTTAATCAACAATGAATTTATCGTGAAATATATTGAAAATTAATTCGTTCTCTTCGGCACGTGCGTATTTTTTGATATTCTCCAGGTTGCATTTTTTTCGAAATATAGGTCAGACAAATATCCGGCTACGTCTGATATACGTCATGTCTAAGAGGGATCAACTCCGAGTTTTATTTGCACAGTTAATGGCACTCACATTTTCCCAAGGGACTTTTCCCTATTGACTCCCTGTACCCTTCATCCCCCTAAATATGAAGCTTCGTGTTTTTAGAGGGTCGTGGAGGTTTAATATACTTTTTTTTTTTTTTTTTAAGATTCCTTTAAGCTTCGATATCATCGATATAAAGATTTTAAGGATGCGTATTCAATTTCCAAAATCAAAAGATACTTTGCATTCGCCCTTAACGGGTTTCATAAAAAATCATCGTATCCGTCGACTTCGAAATTCAAAGAAAAATATGAGTTCTTAGAAAAAAAAAAATATATATATATCCATCTAACACGTATAAGGAATATGCATTTCGTTAGAATAAGCCAGTCCCAATCCGGAGCAAGAGGATGGGTCCACGTGCATTTTGCATCTGCACTTCATCCACAGGTGCATTGGAATTTGCATGTGCATTTCATAGTTAACCATCCCTGGAGACCGTTTAGACCATATAAGATAAAATTGAATTTACCCTCGCGGTGGCTTAAGAGGATTGGCACTCGGGTTAGCCAACCAATATGGCCGACGGTCTGTAACAATAACTTTCGGAAAAGCTGAGCTTCGACTACCTTTATTCCTTCGCCACCACTTATTGCTTATTGCCTTTGGTATTAACCTTATCGTAACACTCGACGCTGTGTTGCCAATTGCACTTTTACGGAAACGTAGCTTATATTTTTCTACGTGTAGTCGTGAGATATTAGGGGCGGAAGGAAACAGCAAAAAAAAAGGCTTCTAGAACTTTTCCAAGGAGACGGCAGCTATCGTGGACTCCTGGTACAAAGATGGGGGAAGTATTAATCGAGAGCAAGAGAAAACGGCGAAGGAGAGACAAGAATTGATTTGTTACATGGCGCAAAGCAACTGTCACTGTCAATTAGTTTGTTCAGCTGTCATTGAGCGAACGCTGAATCGTCATCCATCAAAGGGTCTGTCATCATCCCCCGGAGAAGAAATGAAAGTGTTACCATGCACAGAGTGAAAAACATAGAAAAGATCCTGGATATATATTGCTAAGACTGTACGTGTAGTCAGGAGGGAAAAATTGTGTCTACACGCTGGACCATAACTTAGCGGGATTTTACGCGAAAAACAAAAGCGAACGTAAAAGTGTGAAAAATCAAAGTGAGGGAAAAGCGAAAAGAGAAACGAAATATGAGAGGATTTTGAGTAAAAAAAAAGAAAAGACAGAGCACGCAGATACTTTATCTCCTTTTCACGACAGAGATGGTATCATCAAAGAGGGTAACAAAAATGCTGCGCAAAAGATCAGACAAGAACTTGGCAAACTGGCCGTCGTTCTTCAAGAAACAGAAAAGAAGGAAACTATCCGTGATAAGAAAAAAAAAAAGATCGTTTCGCGCGGGAGGTTGAATTCTGTTGCAGGCCAAACCGGAAACCGACTCTCACTGGATTTCCGGTCGTCCAGAGCAAGTATCCTCCAAGAATACTTCGTCCACAACACATCCCTTCGCTTCGAGGAGACATTCGCCTAAGCTACCTAGATAGGTAGGTATAGCAAAGTACCAACCACCAACCTACTTGGAAGAGGAGGAAGATCCTAGTATAGCAGTAGAACGTCAACGACAGCCGGCAAAACGAAAATACTTGAGGCAGTTTACGGTTCCTGGTGCGGCTATAACATTGCGCAGACAATTCATAAAGCAATCGTCTCGGTACAGTAAGGATGGCGCAGGAGTGGATGTGTTAGTCGAAAGATCTGGCTGGAAGGAAAAAAACTCGAGAGAAAGAAAAAAAATGATAATAGACAAAAATACATGGTGACGGAATAATAATAGTCTACAGGTAGACACGTATCTACCTGGTGGACTGGAATGGTAAAAGATTGGTACGCACTGCTGTAGAAAAGAGAATTTGAAACGGAAAAACAGATGAAAGCTTTGGCACTTATCGATGTGGTAATGGAGTCTAAGGTAGAGAAGGTAGAGAAGGTAGAGAAGGTAAGTGTGAATCTTATAGTCACAACCAAAGTGTTCTTCAAATTATGTTCTGAAGCATCGTGAGCACAAGGATATAAAGAAAATAAGATGAGAGGTGAAAAGTTCAGCCGGAATGAAGGTTGATGGGGTCGATGAATGGTGCTAATCGTGAACTTCGAACTCCGGGAAAATGGTCAAGGGTCGGGACCATGTCAGCGTCGAAATTATATCGGTGAACGATTTACCGAGAATCAAGAGTATTTTTAATCGACATCGGCTGCTATCAATTAAAGGGTAATTTCTGTGTTTAACAGATCCGTCCATCGGATAGGCTAGAAACACAAGAGCACAGGTCAAAGGTCAGCCGAGGTAGTTACGACTATCTAGTAGTTAATCATCGATGATAATTTATGGCAATTAGATCTAGCGGAACAAACGCGAACTATACAAATGTGTCGGTTCGCGCGTAGGATTCTCTGACCCATCAACCCTTCAATTTCAGGGGGGGCGTTTCTCATCCCTCCTGCCAAACGAGAATTTACGTGTTTGCGAAAGGGCGAGCAACTGAGAACAAGAGCGCCACGGCGTCCAGTTCGAGAATTACTGTAGTTCGAAAACTAGACGGCCGCCGGAGCACTTCCGGCTTCTGGACAAAGGGATGGACTTCCGGCAGACGAGAAAAAGAAATCATCCCTATTCAAATCATCCCTCTTGTGTGCACACGTCTAATTCTCCTTCCGAGGTTATATAGTATATATAAATATGTGTGTATATATATATATATATATATGTATAAGGACGGTTACCTTCATACATCCTAAAAGCCACCCTTGTGTCGCCATCGACTCGAAACTTTATAGCGTCTACAATCGCGACCTTCGACCCTCTTGGCACCCTCGCTACTTAACCTCGACTATCATTAGTGCCACCCTTTGACCGCAATTATCCAACAGACCAAAGTGTTCGTCCCGCCGATTAAAGGTTTGTCCTGTTTCCTATAACGAGCCAGTTCCTACAAATTCTACCCTTAAGAAATCTATAAATCACATCGTTTCAACCCCTTCGACTATTTTGACCGTCAGTATCATCACGAAAATTCACAGTGAAGAGTTCATTTTGATTGACTGGCATGATCGTACCTATCCCGCCCACCTACCTATCTCCATTTTCTATACGTATGTGGGTAAGTATAAAACGATCAAAATTGAAAATGAAAATTCTATAATATAAGAATGTTATTTTTCTCAGTAGAAAATCGTATAGAGAATTGTTATTGCGGTAGATAAAGAATGTAGGTGACATTAAGGGGATTTACGTGGTCGAGCAAAGCTCCGATCGGGTTCCGATCTGAGTTCTATAGGAAGCATGTGCAACGGTAGGTGACTGAGAAGGGGTTGAAAACTGGAAAGAAGAGGTGAAAGAAGAATCGATCTTGGACCGGAAGTAGGAAGTAAAATAAAGGCGCGAGCTTCGGAAACGATCGGGTTGGCTCGCGGCGTGTGTTCGCCATGTTTACGGCGGCATTTACTGCCCGTAAAGTAGCACCTAACTGGACCTCACTCGCACACGATCTTGCTCATCCCCACAACCTTCACCCGCAACCCCATTGGAAACCGACCCCTATGCTCTCGGCATCATCCCCTATCTACTCCTACAGTATACTTGTCCCAGACGGGAACGCCGCAGTTCTCAACCCTCTATGGAAAAGGCATTTGTACTCTACCAGATTCTTATCATCCAGATGGATATATATATATATATATACACATACATAAATACATATCTTGCATAGAAAAAATTTGCTTCCACACGAAATATAGGTAGGAAATAAATATTGAGTTGCACCAGTGACGTTTGTGCCATAGCATAAAAAATTTCCAAAGTTACAATTTTTCGCTACAACGTACTTTAACCGTTATCGTAAAATTCATAAATTAGACTTAAAGTCATTAGGAAGAAATGAATATGTTACACAGATATATCGATTTATTTTACCAAATTTTAGAACTTGTCCCAAGAAATTAGAGGTGGGTCAGGGCTGACGTCGAAATTTCGGCAAAGTATGATATACGCGCAAAATCCCTAGATAGTACAGATAAGAATAGAAAAGAAATTGATGTCGATAATAAAAAAACTGTTGTTAAATTTTCTTATAACGTTGAGTTGCCAAAAAAAAGTGAAAAGGATTAAATTTAATTGAATTTTTCAAATTTTGAGAACCACTGATCGAAGTTGAGATCTATCCTGGCAATGCGCCAAAATTACGGGGTTTAGGTAGAGTCTCTAACGTTCGAACGAAGCCGTGTGACAAATTATAATATAAAACAACGGCAGATCGTAACGAACTAAAGTTCCTGGCAGGCGTGGCAACCGCCACGTCCAGCTGACAATAAAAAGATACACAAACGAAAATCCCCAGCGACAACCATTCCCACCCTAAGGGGTAAATTCACCCTTTCGATGTATCAGATTGCGAAGGACTTCGATGAATATGATGCTTGTTAATTTCACAGAGTCCTTTACTTCCGAGGATGCTAAACGTAGCCATTAAACGTTTTGCAGTCCATACACGTAAATATATACATATATTAATATACTGAGTGTACACTTATTATCGTAAATGTACTATACCAAATTGGTAAACGTATACCTATATACCACAACGACTTGAAAAATTTTTCTAAGAACTTAATTATTATATTACATAAGTAGCAGCTAACAGTGAGGGATAATATAAACGTGGTCCATACCCCTAAAAGGCCAGACAAATATTTAAGCGTAAAAAAAAAAGAGAAAGTGAAGATTTTGGAATTTCTTCATTAAGAAATTTAATGCTATATCTCTCCTCTAAGAGACGAAATGATTACAGAGGGTTTGTTTGCATACTCCAGGAAGAACCTGATAACTCCCCCGTACTACGTCTTTAGAGGAACCTCTCTCGGAGAGCTTCCGAAATGAGGACTGGGATGACGCTAGTCTCGAGTGCCTTGTAACTCCTAAGATCGCGATAACGCTGGCTGCTTACTTGCTGCTTGCCTTCTCCACTACTAACTTCCTTTCTTTCTTCCTTCCTTCCTTCCTTCCTTCCTTCCTTCCTTCCTTCCTTGCTTCCTTCCTTCCGGTCCTTCGTCAATGCTTTCTTCCTTCCTTGCTTCCTTCCGGTATATATCCTTCGTGTTTCCAAGGACCACATTCCCAGGATATCACGTGCCGCTTTAATATTCCTATTCCTGCGAGCTCGTCATTCCGAACTTCTACGTAATTCGTAGATACAGTCACAGTACCTCGTGTAAGTTTAACTTTATATATTTTGATTTTGATAACTTATTTATACCTTAATTATTAAGGCTCCTAGTTATATTTTTGGGAACGTTAAAATTCACTAGATTAAATTACCATACGTTTCATAACGATACGAGGAATCTACATAGCACTGCCGGTTGAGTCTGTTGCGTGAAAATTTAAATCCTTATAATAATACTGTAATACCATATTGTTATGATCCCTAGGATAAATTTAAATTTGCATAAATAAAACCGTCATTTTCACTGTTTATCAGAGGGACCAGAAGATCAAGTATATAGATAACGTATTCCCTGTTACAAATAAGATGGCCGCTCCAGGGTACGATACTGGTACTGTACACGAGCGAGCTATCTAATTCGTCGCAGAATCAAGCCCTAAGGGTACTTACAGGGAAGGTGAGAAGGGTTGGTAGTACTGTAGGTCTGGCACTGCATGCTAGATAACCTAACGGCTTAACTATAGATAAGTCCTTGAAGCACAACCCTCATTGCATACGGAATTTCCCTAGCTGCAGGTCCTGGGATACACTAAGGGCTAAAACTGTCCCGTACGATACTGTACCTACCATTGACATACACTATAGACTTTCCTGCTAGGAGTTACTTAAAAGAATCATATTACCTGGAAACAAGCTTACGTATATCTTGGTACAGTTTTTGGAAAATCCAATTAACCTCAGAAATATTGGGCGAAGTATTTTCAAAGTACAATTGGCGCCGTTATGCAAACCACTATCATATAGTGTAATACGTACAAGGAATTACACCGAGACAAATAACTCCATTGCGGTACGTTCCAAAGGGTTCCCCCAAGTACTTCCGGTTGTTGAAAGAGGTGCTTCATTTCCGTTTCCGCAAAATGCAATCTCCAATTCTCCTTATACGAAACATTATTCTCTCTTACTTAGCGAATTACGCGGGAACGCTTCATCGCTTTGAATTTGCATGAAGATCTATCTATACGTATATAGCCAGTATTATATATACGTACTAGCACTATATATATATATATATATATATATATATATATTACGGAAAAGGTGGAGTATTGCCAAAGTAAATTTCCTAGGTAAAATGAAATCAAGAATTCTCTGAAATTATTCCGAGCTAATATCCTTTTCATATCGTCTCTCCTTTATCCTTTTCGCTTCAATTTCTTCATCTTATTATACGTATATATATTATATACGCAGGATATACATACGTATGCATATTTCTACGGTATATTACCGTTTCTCCCACCACTTACTCTTTCCGCCTCTCTTGCAATTTTTCTCTCGTAATTCTTCGCGCGAGGCAAAAAAAGAGAGGAAAAGTAAGAAAATTTCAAAGAGCCAAGACGCAGAAGCTGCAACTTCTCTCGTATAATTATATTTTTAATACGTTACTCCAAGCCGGTTCTACCGCCCTGCCGAGTAGTAATTAATCCTTAATTATATTATGCAGCACTTCATCATTGCGCTAGGAATGAGTCTACGTCGTTGGCCAGAAACTTTAAGAGAAAACAAACAAAATGTGAAATGCCTGAAATAAAGAGAAATTTTTTTATTTAACTTTATCACGAGCTATTTATTAACATTTGAGTACTTGTGCCCATTGATATTTCCAAAAAAAAAAAAAAAAACCACACGGCAATACTCGTGACGTCACTGCGTGTACATCACCGTAATTCCCCGAAAATTAAAGCACTCTAAGCACGCTCGAAAACTTCTTAAAAACGTAAAACCATAAACGAAAGATCCAAATTTCCGCATTTCGTTCCGCTTCATACATTTTTTAAATCCAGCTGTGTAAATATCTAATAATGCCCTATCAATGAATTTGCGAGGTAGAGTATATACAGTGCCGTTAAAAACTACGTTTGATACTTTTGACCAGCACTGTACATTTTTCCCTGCCCCAATGAGCCACCATCGAAATACAAATCCAGGAACATTGCCCTTTAAAAAAAAAGCTGGTCGCGATAGAAAATAAAAAGGGGAACAAAAAATGTAGAAAATCGCACAACCATAGGAAAAATCCACTTCAAGTAATCCAAGCTCGAGTCGAAGGTTATTTTTTGCACCCCTATACAGTCATCGAATGAACTCCAAGCTGACGACCCTAATTGACACCGTTCACGGGAAAGCGGACGGACGGAAAGTTAACGAGGCAATGACGAGTAAACTAGCGTATAAAACTATAGTGTGTATGGTGTCTGTGTACACATGGGGTAACTCTCTATAGTACCTACCAGAACGGCTTTATATGGATGTCCTTGTACCTACTTGTTACCGGCACCAGTACACTACGTATAGACATAGGGTCTGCGTATGGTATACCAGCAGCATTAATCGGTCGAGTCAAGAGCGGCGCTAGTTTATTCGCGGTTTAACGACGTGCGGCAAACGACAAGCCAGCCTTCCTCTCTATGTCACGGTATTACCACAGGCATAAATAGTCGATGCTTCGGGCTAAGTATTTCGTGCGAGTAATACCCACGGGCCGGAATAAGTTAGGGCGGCATCGCCATACAGAACGATATCATTGTTACTCGAATCTGAGAGATGACCTCTTTGAAAAGCTGAATATATTTGTACGGTACTACTTGTATTTTGAAAGCACTCAAAACACGTATAAAACTTACGGTAGACTCAACTCTAGCTATACTTGACGGAATTATTATTTTCAAGTATAAAAACACACCTCCCCTTTGATATAGCGTTATGGGTTAGTTAGGTATTTGGTAATTGCTGTTTATACTGTATTAAATTGTGGATCAGAGACACGTAACGGAACTTGTAACGCCCTGTAGAAATTATGAAGTACGTCCCGGCAGCGAGAGTACAAGACGCTGTGTCCTGTAAGGCGAACGGGAGGAGTACACGTAGTCAGTAGATAGTCCCCTCGTAGTGCAGACGCATCTATGGAAATACCAGCGAAAGGCAAAGTTACCCAATAGAAATACGTGGGGTAAGTGAAGATGTGAGATTTGTATTGATGGAATGCAGTAGCGTACTTTCTAGTGGAAACAAAGGAAACAGTGACTTTCAAAAGACGTCTAGTCGTCGCTACCGCGGCGAATAAATTTTCCTACACTTCCTGGTGACTTTTTTTTTTCTCTGTTTGTCTCAGTGAAGGTACAACATCCAGGAGATTAATGCAAGTTGAGCACCAATGCGCAGAGCGTGCTCAAACTGTTAAGCGATCGTCTACACAGTATACAGTTATAGTAGTGGTACTAAACTAAGGGTGGCAACCCTGCTACTTTCTACCCTCGGAACTGGTTGGTAGCACTGCCGCGTTTCCCTCGTTATAACCGCAGACTGGGGACGGCTTTACCGTCATGGAAATGAGCTTCCAGGACTTTGCCTGTAGATGGTATTATACGTGTAATAGGTTATGTTCGAATCTAGTGAATATTTTGGCCTAACTCGTCTAGTGACATTTTCCAAGGGCCGCTGTCTCCGTTCCCTGAATAAAGCAAAGCAATTGAAAACAATATATCTCGATGATCCAAAATCTCTTTGGGACTTCGGAATAAGATTAGGAGAGATTCAAAATTTAGCAATCGGAATTTCACTCCACTGCCGAGGCACTGGGAAATATATTCAAATCGATGTCTTTGAAATTGGTGCCAACGTTTTGGAGAAATATCAAAGCAGATTTGTCTCGAAGGTCCTATTCGAATGAGCAGGAAGCAAATGTGACGACAGGCTTGGTACATGCGAGGAGGACTAAAACGAGGATCCATATAGAATGTGTTAGAGTGGAAGGTTGAGAAGGTGGCAAAGAAGGTTCGGGACGAAGGTGAAGAAGGCGGAGAAAGTTCGAGAAGGCAGAAAGAAGACACGTTCGAAGCGCTCTTTTCATTTCTTCACGGATACGTGACCGGCCTGGAAAACATTCAATGCATAAGGAGGCACGATCAAATATAAATCATGCTTTTGTATTTTTGCGGGTAATCCCGCAGAGACAGTTGAATAATTTCTGAAACGCCTCTCTACGTGATTCGCTACGTAATTTATAACACGTAAGTCACCATTCGCCCTCGTAACATCGTCGCCAATACCATTTTCATATTGTATATATATATATATATATATATATATATATACACACACAGAGTTATTCCGTAGTAAACGCATCAACTGAAGTTAGGCTCAAGTGGCCGACACGACAGTGTGACCTTTCCAAAAAATGACATCTAGACACAGCTCACCGTCGCTGACTGACATAAGGACGCACTGACAGTTGGCATAGCGACAAATAAGGATTTTGAAATATTTCAATAGTTAGGTTAGGTTACTGCAATGATTGATAACCTCCTTCTAGCATTGACCAAAGGAGGAATAAAGACAAGGAGATCGAACAAACCCAGGTCCTCAGATTCCCCATGACTCTCTGGTTGGGCTCTTCTGGGTCCATATCCTATTTATAAATTTTTATAAAATTTCCAAAAATATCCTAACGCTCCTGCGAATCCGTTTAAGTATCAATTAGAGAGTGATCCTGATTCACCTTCTTCTGTCATTGATCAAGGGAGGGGTGGAGATAAGAAAATTGAACAAACTCAGGTCTTCGGATTCCCCAACACTTTTTGATAAGCCTCTCATATGTTCCTACCACACCGCTAAATTCTCAAAAATATCCTAACATTCCTGCGAATCTCTTTTAGATATCCTGAAACTGTCCTGAGAGTTATTGCAATCTTTTGTAAAAATAAATCTTAATTGATATTATATTTTGTCATTAAAATATTAATATTCATTAATTATTTCAGTAACTTGACTATTGAAATATTTCAATAACCTAACTTATTGCCATGCGAACTGTCAATGTGCACTTATGTCAATCAGTCATGGTCAGCTGTGTGCCTAGCTGTCATTTTTTGGCAAGATCACACTGCCGTGGCGGCCACTTGGGTCCAACTTCAGCTGATGCGTTTCTAATGAATAACTCTGTATATGTACATATATATTTATATATGTGTGTACGCTGTTCGTATAGTTTGAGGACAGGGTACCATTAAAGCGGCGTTCACAATAACAAGCTGATGCATTTTTATTAAAAAAAAAACCTTGGGACATTGCAGCATTTGAATTCTAGCCTATCCTAACCTAATGTAATGCATTTCAAGCCTATCAGAGCCCCGGATGCCTAACATTAAATTATTTGAACAAATTTAATGTGATACACCGCTTTATAGTCCTCAATACAGCAAAATGTCCTCAATGTAAGTGAATCATCTTCAAAATAGTCCAACGGCAAATTTATATGTATAAATACACATATACTTTCGTTTATGAATATATACCAAGTATACCACTTCCTGTGTACTGTATATATGTATAAACATGTTAAAAGGCAGTTTCCAGTCGTTTTCTTGGGTATTGGAGGTTACGAGAACAATTGACATTTTCCACGGTGGAAAAATTAATCTCGAAAATTTGTAACATTTAGTCAAACATGTCCAAGTAGATTCGCGCGTATACGTAAAATTTCCATGAAAATGGATAAAAATGCATAACTAAGATTTGACTCTTATGGACTCGAAATGGAAGTTTAGAAAAAAATGTTTATGTGGGTACCACCCTAATAAAAGAGGATAGCCTATTTCAAGGGCGGTTGCCATGTTTTTCTTCATTTTCTCTTTCGCTTGGAATCCGAAATCAAAATTGACAGAAGGGATGGTGGGTATAGTTTATGGGACGGTGGCCAACGGGAAAAGAATAGAAGCGGCAGGAACGGTAAGGAATCAAGGAATCAGGTTTTTGAAGGAACAGAGGGGTCGATAGTGTCCGGACGAGGGTTCCGTATTTTTTGCCTTTCGTTTTCGTCTTTCCTGAGGGATGAAATTATCAGGAGGGTGGACATTCGAAAATAATTAATGGCCCTTAGATCGGCTGAAATCGGTGCCGAACTAAAGCGAACCCCTCACCCAGTCCCCACCCTGAACATCCCCTACTACCGAAGGTCTCCTACCCTACAGATAAATCCAGTTTATTGCGGCATTGTCAACTCGTAAATAAACCCAGGGTTGAACAGTTCGGGAATTGGTAAATGGGCATGACAAGCAGACACTAAAGGTAGGGGTCAACATAGTCTATACTAAATTCAAAATAAAAAACGTATACAAAAATATTGTCACCTAATTCATTTATTTATTTTTTTTTTTTTTCCATAATCATCCTACCCACGTCAAGTATTTTATTTTTTAATTCGTTTCACTCGGCATCCCTAATATCCACCCGTACATGACATAAGGCCCAAAAGAGAATGGGAAAAAAGGTAGAAATGAAATGGCAAAGACTGGGAACAAAAAGTAAAAAGGAAAACGAAGCTTCCCCCCCGATCGCGCGGTTTGACGCCATGAATAAAAGAATCGGCTACTATAACGGCAATAAGACCATGGCCTACATAGTCTGGTATATAGGTACGTTTTCCGTATATCACATGTATATATTGATAGCGTATAACACGTATACATCGTACATATGTGAAAGCTCAAGCATAAAACGCACAGGACGTCTTATATATATACATAACACATATAATATAGGGTGTCGAACCTGTTACACAATTGTATCAGAGCTCCCTGCATTACCAAAAGCCCTTCCATAAAAAATGATAAGCCTCTTCGTCCTTCGGGAGGACCAACAGCCAGGATAACTCGGACACAATCGATGGGATTATTGGGGTAAACCACCACACCCAATCTAACCTTTCTTGTCCTCTAGATACATATATGTAACATGAGGATAGATCCACTGATACGTTCTGCCAGAATTGTCTTTCCGATAAGTCAATTGGGTTTAACCCTCATAGGTGCGGTAGAGAATGATATCCTACATAATTTTATATACCCGCCAGAGCTAAAAGCGTAGCTATTTAAGTGTCAGCAGTTCATCCTGAAAATATTGTGATACTTACAATGGTATTTTGAAATTAATTAAAAGTCAGACATTTTCGACATACAATAATAATATTGTCAAAGGAAATTTTAAAATGAGACAAAAATTAGAATTTCTTTAAAGGACCCTAATTAATTCGTCCAATGTATCATCGATATAATTAAATCACTAGTAAAAGTCAGTCGTTCTCAATTACGAGTCAATTAAAGTGAAAGTTGAAGAAAAAAAAAAAGTAAAAAATGATAATCGATCTATTAACGAAATACGATGAATTGTTGAAAGATTTTACATAATTTTCAATATCAGTAAGAATTTTTATGGAATAATGTAATAAGCGCCAAGGGATGAAACAGAGTATACTGGTATACGGTTGTAAGGGATTAAAAGGTCAGAAGTTCAGGTTGGATTGCAGGTAGTCAGGTAGATCTACGGGATAGAGATAAAAGTGCATTCGAGCGCAAATACCGAATTAATTGACTCGGCAAGGATTGGTCCGCTACTGGGTCGGGCCGATTGATCGAGGTAACGACGCGAGATGATCGTTCGCCATTTAGTTGGAAAAGGGACGCTCGTTAGTGTCCCTAGGGAAAAAGGATCTTACTGTACGAAAAATCCTTTAAATGATACAGAAAGAGAGGAAAGGAAAATTGTTGTTGAAATACTGTAAAATGCCGAAAAATTTTTAAGAAGCAAAAAAGGTACTAGACGTTGTATCGTACAGTCATACAATTTTATTATACACGCATGGGAGACTTAGGAAATTTGACCTAATTTTTTTTTAACGTTCATAACTCAATTTTGTTACAGCGTTTCTAACGTTACCGAACATGTTTTTTTTTTTAGCAAAGATAATAGGGTGCTAATACAGTTCACTAGCGGTCAAAATTTTGCTTCACGCTATTTCACCTGATTCATAACTCGTAACGTTGTATCGGCGTTTCCAAGGTTACTGGACACGCTGGTTTCGCAAAGTACTGCGATGATAGATACTGCAGTCGCTTGAGACCGATTTTCTTTTTTTATAAAGATTTGCTTAATAATTTTCGTTAGATAATCGAACCTCCCACGCGGAGGAACAGAAATAAATGTTTTAAGTCGACGAAGAAATGCTCATTTTGCAGAAACAGTTACTTTAGAAATTGAAGACACTTGGAGTCAGAGTTTAGTCAAGTATGTGCTGTCAAGGAGTCCAGAGCCGTTAGACATTGTAGGAAGTTTCAAAAGTTGCCAATCGGATAGTCTGGTAATCTCGAGGGGATCCGACAAGTTGCATATGTGTGCATACGTACGCGCAGTCAGTAAAAGCCAATCGGAGTACTCCATAAAGGACGTAAAACTAGTAATAAAAGATCCATAAAAACAATATTATTTCAGAAGTTTGCCATTTTTCGCTATTTCGTTTTTAAACGTATCTTTTTTCTTTTTCTTTTTTCTTTCTTTCTTTACGTGCCAGCTATACCAGCACGACTCTCATAGATGCCGCAATTGTCGCGACGATTCGTTTAATAGGACCCAGCGCAATCCCGATTCCCCTAGAAAATATCTAGTTCCGTTATACTTTCTCCCTAGAGGATATACTCTATTGGCTTTATCTATACTTCCTCCAAATTAATTTCCTGTCCATTAGTACGAGAATGGCTGCCATTGTCGTTCCATTTCATCGACCATTTTCGAAGAAGATACCGAACTAACGTAGTAGACAAACACACGAAGCATCATGAATCGTGGGAATTTTAACAGAAAAAAAAAAGAAAAAGAAAGTCCTTCATTACCGAAAACATCCAAGTAATTTGAACTCACAGAATTTTTCATCAAGATTAAATTAATCCGTTAATTCGATCTCTCGATTAAATATATAGATTAACGATTAACGGTATCCTCTATACAAGAGTCACAGTAATACCGGCACGCTCGAACCGAATCCAGATTCAGAAATACTACAATACCGGAGCCTATATTAAAGTAGAAAAGAAAAGCTCCGATATAACCTCTACGTAGGTACTTAAGCTCAGTGGCGAAATGAAAAAGCAAGAAAGAAAGAAATGAAATAAAGGTTTCATTATTTCCCGCAGACGGGGCGGGTGGCGCTGCAAGCAGGTACCGTATAGAGAAGAAGGTTGCCGGACGAGGACGACCGCTAAGGTAGAGAAGGCAGAAGGTCGAAGACTAAGGGTAGATACGTATCCGGCGACTTAAGAAAACGTCTCCGGACGTTGACAAACGACACGGCCATTCCTCCTGGAATTAAATACGTCCTCATCGTCACGCATTTCTCTACCTACCATCTGTCTGCGTTTATCGCGCTGGGTTAAACAAGGTGGGTGAAGATTTGGCGCTGGTTGGATATACAAGCAGCGCGCTGTGCCTATACCTACCGCTTTCTGCCATACCGAAGATCTGAGAGCATAGTGAGAGATAGAGTGGCGAGGATATATAAAACGGGCCAGAAAACTTTATTAAAGTATAATAATCCCGATGGCCTTGCTGGGATACTTGGCTGACAGTCGGAATTAATGAACGTGTACGAAGCTTACGAGTCGCGGGACTTTTTCTTCTAATTAGATTAATTTTTTTTTTTCCTGACTTTTCGAATAAATATGCACAACGGCGGCAGGACTGTCAGGACTAACAACCAGTGGCTCTCGTGAATTTACGTTACAAAGTGTGTAAACGTATTCCTTTCTTTTCTTCTTTTCTTTTTTTTTAACCTATCTTTGCTAAATACATTTCACGGCACAGAAAGAATAATTTGCTGCGCGACACGTACCTGCACTGAAAGGACGTGCAGTATTCGTCATTCGGATAATTCTCTTTGGCGTCGAGAATGGATCCTCCTGTTCGGGAAACGTAGCGACTCTCGGTAACTGCAGCGGCCAAAGTGCATCCAACGAATAATGCACAGCCGGGAACGTGCAGGATACGAATTTGATGGAGCGAAGAGCCTGAGGACTATTAAGGATGCGCAAGGTGCTGGAACAAGTGTAAAGGACACTCTCTGAAGGACCTGGGCATGTATATGTATATCGACGTGTAGTGATATATACATATATACACATCCCAGTATACAGGGCGATCCTGTTTATAGCAAACAATGTATATGTATAACGTGGTTGACTGCGCTACGATTATTTTCAGGTAAATCACCCGATATATCTTTCCAAGAAAGGGTCAGGAGAATGAAAAGTAGAGTGACGAGCAACTGCAATGAAAACTGGTAAGCTAGATAAGGTCGGGGAAAAAAAATGATAAAAGAAACAAAGTCGTAGAAATAGAGAAAAGGAGTCTCTTACATTCTTTACGCCTCGTCCTACCGAGCTACGAGAGTACTGTAACAGAGATGGAAAAAAAAAGTAAGGGAGATAAGGGATGAGAGAAAAAAAAAAGAAACACACATCAGTGAGAGAGCTAAGTCCAGATCCTCTCCTTGATGGAATGGTGGACGTTAAGGACAGCCGACAGGAGTCCGCAAGGACTGCGGACGAGTTTATTGCCTAGGATTAAAGTTCAACGTGACTGGGCCTTCAGGGATCTTGTCCACAGCCCTTACTTGGATTCGATTGAACTGGACAGATCATGACCTTTTCAAGTTTGGACGTTTTTCTCTTTGAAGCTTGTTTAAGGTTTTTTTTTTATTTTTGTTGAACTTATCACATTTTTGAATTTTTCCTTTAAATACTCTATACGCATTTTCTTATATTTTTTGATGAAATTTGATTTTAGCTTGTAAAAAAATTTTTTTTTTTTGGTACACACAATAACGTATAGTTACTTCATTTTAGATATGCGTATTATGGATTCTTCGTTGTTTGAAAATGCAATGAATATCGCGAGATCGTTTGATTGCATCAGTTTAATAGATATAATAAGGGAAACTGCAATCAATAGTAGTCGCGGGCAACTACGGAAATACCCTTTGAAGTCTCCGAACCAATTCGCTATATTCGCTGTATATTCAGGCAACTCTGTGACAGCCTCATCAACCGCAACCATTGCAATTTCGACAGTTTCGAAGTTGCAGTCGTCCCTTATATCCGCTACATCTCTCGAGTGACGAAATTAACGAAACACCCGGTATGCAAGTATACCGATCTCTGTAATATAATGCGAATGCACTTACAGGACGTTATTTAATGAACGAAAATATAAATAAACAC
Organism: Calameuta pygmaea; assembly: GCA_031762395.1. Classification (NCBI taxonomy): domain Eukaryota; kingdom Metazoa; phylum Arthropoda; class Insecta; order Hymenoptera; family Cephidae; genus Calameuta; species Calameuta pygmaea. The sequence goes on from JASANN010000571.1 coordinate 585,162, forward strand.
AAGTTAATTCGCAAGCCGATTATTGATATCACTGATAAGCCCAAATTTCATATTCGTATTTAACTCCGAAATTGGATTGGCGTATCCAATCGCATATAACTGACCCTTGACACTGCTCCCTATTGGAATTCTCATACGTGTCTCGAATCTATGACGTGCACTTAGAGAACGTGCAGATGCATATATGTATATACGAAAGATACTCGACGAATAATAATGCACCGCCCTGGAAAAAAAAAAAAAAAAAGTAAGAAAAGTATAGAAATAAAGTAAACTCATTAGTTCCGAACTTGGTGTGATCTGTGGAAAAACTAAGAAAAACATTGAAAAGCATTTCTTTACACGACCCAAATAACTGCATCCTGACCACGTAATTGACGTAGCGAGATGCACTTGCATCAAATCAAAATGCCAAACGTATGTAATAGGTTCTCCTTATTACGATTTTAGGTTAGAATAAAACTCATCTGCGTTTCTCTGTAGAACAAAAGGTTTTA